>CM055209.1:7128242-7166453 GCA_029224185.1 Karalla daura | reverse complement strand
AGCTGCGTGGAAATGCACAGCCTCTCAGAAGTTGATTAAAGCCGCACTGATGAAGTGGACATATCCTCTGGATGAGGGGGCGGGCTGGGGTTGGGGGTTGACACAGACGGGTTTGTTTTAGCTGTTATATATAAAGGTGGAAAATCAAGAGAGAGAAAAAAAAGACTGTTTATTTAGTCTTTAGTTTTTTTTTTTACACAGATGTCTTCTGCAGGGAATGTTCTCCCAGAAGCAGCCAAAGGCACAAAAAGTGTTTCTTCCTCTCTGCTGACATGCCGGTTGGGAAAAGGTACGTCATTTTTAGGGTGATCATCATTATAATACGAGCTGTCAAACTACAGTTAGCGAAACAAACATAAATATCTCACCCCCCCCCCCCCCTCAAAAAAAAAAGAAAATCAGTAGCGTCTGAGGCTGCAGATCTGTTTTGGGCTTCCACTTCCCACACATACTTAATGGAGAATGTGGGTTTGTGGCAACGTTTGGGAGAGGGAAAGATAACACGGTGTTCATTCTGGCTGACTTTTGAAGTCTTGACTGGCTCGACCGAATAAAGAGCGCTTTCACTCCTAAGCTGCTTGGTTTGGTGAGGAGGAAAACCCTGGGTGCGTCGGCGGGGTTAGTTTAGGTGAGGAAGCCAAACAGCCAGATTGTGACCATGGAGTCTGGAGCCGGTTTGTTTGCGGTGGGAACGCGATACGACCTCGGGCCGAGCCAGCTGAGCCGGCCAGGTGTGCCGGAGATTAAGCGAAGGGTCAGACTCGGGCTGGCTGGCGACGGAGCACTCCGTGTCCGACCGTGTTTATCCGCCTCGGACACGTCCGACCGGAGCGAGGCGAGCGCTTCTCACATGAGCCGCCCCGTTGCTTTGGGCTGGCTCGGATTCCTCTCTCCCAGGGCGAAAACATAAGGGTTCATCCCGACACGGACCAGACCAAACAAACTCTAGCTTGTCAAAACATCCGGGCCCAGCTCTACACGTCTCAGATCAGCGTCCGGACGGCGAACAGGTTTGGGGCGCCACTCCGCGCTAACCTACGACCTTTTGGGGGTCGGGACGTCACGCGGTTTGACGGACAAGCGGGACAATTAAAACATCAACGTGTTGCGACACCTTCATGGACGCTAATTGCGACAGAGTCTGGTTCGGAGCGGCCATGACAGTAGCTCGCATATACGGCGTGTCAGGGGGCCAATAAGACATCCCTGTCCTCATCGCCAGCTAATCAAGCTGCCTTGATTACTTTCCATGCGTGTCTCTCCACGTCGCTCCCTCTCTCTCCTCCTCCCCGTCAGGCCTTGACATGTCCTTGTTTAGCTCTCCTCTCCTCGACGCCCACCCCCTCTACCACCCCTCACCCCCCAGCCCAGTTTTTTCCCCCCTCTTTGATTAGCCGAGACATTTGCATGGTCACTACACATTTTTCATTTTAGAAGTCATTATGCATTAGTGGCTCCTGATCGCCCGCCTTGACTAATCCTGATGAACTGAAATCACAGCTGAAGGTCAACTTCCAGCCGGCCCCGCTGCACATTCATATTCATATTCAAACAAATCCTGCCTCCATTGTTCATTAGGGTCTTAGAGAGAAGGGACTCCATCTAAGGTGGAGGAGGAGGGGGGAGGAGGAGGAGGAGGATGTTGTGGTACATCTCTTTTCTTCTCTGGACTCCTCTATGCATGGGTGCAAGAAAGAAAACGCATTCACAATAAGCGAGGTGGCGAACAAAAGCCGTCAAAAGTTGCAAATTAAACAGTCCGTGTGTAATTATGCAAATGCTCTGCTTACACCTTCAATGTTATTAACCCTTAAAGGTACATTTGCTAGGTAAGTAATTACCCCCGAGTCACTCCTGGTTTTGTGTTGGATGCCGTGACAATGGGAAGAGTGCAGCTGAGAAACAACATGAGTGATGCACTCATTAAGACTATTAATTGGATGCCGGCTCAAAGATGTTTTTTTGTCCACAAAAGGGATGCGGGCTTAGGCGTGTAGGATTAACCACAAATATATGCGCATGCATATATAAAGTGGAATTAAATACTAATTCTGCGTTCCACTTCAAATGGGTTTCTTGTTGTCAAAAAAGGAGGAACAGGGGCGTTTGTGGACAGAAAGCTGCTGTAAATGAAAAGGGGAGAAGAGAGGGAAAAAAGGACCTCGACAAAGAGAAAAATAATCTAAACAACAACCAGGTGATGAAATGGGGGAAGTTCTTCCACACTTTCATTAGATTTTTCTCGGTAAAAAAGACATAATGGGGCGATAATCGTCTTCATTTCGGCGGCGCTCCACAGAGAAAGAGGGGAGGAAGGAGCAGGGAGGGAAGAAGGCAGCAGGGAAGACAGAGAGGGGAGAAAAGGCACTGGCCCACGTCCATTGTGAAGTGCAGCACAATGCTAATTCCAGCATTTAACGGCATGCTTTTCTGCTTGACGTATCAGGGGCTCCGAGATGAAAGCAGATAAGTAATTGCTCTCCTGGTTCTTATTCTTCACTGACAACCCATAAATTTAATTTTACACACACGTTCATTTACATTTTCGAGTATATGACATGATAATTGCAGGAATATAACACCTCCATTTTGCAGGATACTGCAAGAGGGCTTGATTGACGGGAGCGGTGAATTGAAAGGAACAGGAGGTTGAATTGCCTCTTCTAGAAATGATTTTGCCACGAAGGGATAAAATTAATGAGCATTTACTCGACGCTGGCAGTGGCGTAAACATCCACGCGCGCCTCGGATAGACTCTCTTTTCATGGCCGAGGAGACATGATATCCAATTGGGCTGCTCCTCTGTTTCTCCCTAATCCAAAAGGATATATTTGCAACGATGGCGCATGTGCGCACACACACACACACACACACACAAAATATTAATGGGATTTATTAAATCGTTTTAAATTAGCTGCAGTTGATGTGGCCACAGGGGGCCCTAATAACAAAAAAGGTGCTTCTCCTCTCTTTTTTTTTTTTTTTTTTTAATTGTGCAAATTTTGGTCGGAGACGAGTCATTTAATTTGCCGTGGAGACATCTGTGGGAACCGCGCTGGCCTCGCCGCTTGAGCCTCTATTTGTTTGCGTGCCCGGGTCTCGAGGAGAATGATGAGCTGTGTTGACGTGGAACTTTGAAGCCACGCGGGCTTCGCCCTCAAAAAGTTGAGGAGCAAAAACAAAGGACCTTTAAATTGGCTCCTGATGTGAAAACACGGTGGCGAGGCCCCGGCCAGAACAAGCCAGATCATTACACCACCTCCCCTCACACCCATCGCTTGTAACCAGCCTCTTCAGAGCCTCGCGAAAGGTCAAGCTCCTCCAGCGTGAGCTCAAATCTTCCAGGTAGAGCTGGCACTGAACGTCCACTCTCTCTTTTTCATTTGACCGGGCATTCAGTTCGGAAAAGGAGCCCATCGTGTTGACCAGGGGGACGGCAATTACCTAAACACCATCGTGGCGAATCAAAGTTCAGACTTAAAAGAAGGAAATTTCTTCGACCCAATCAGCCGGGAGTCGATTAAAAGTCAGCTGTAAACATTGTGACCAATGTAGTGCTGGACGGGGGGGACGGGGGCTGCTCTACAGATGTGGCCGAGATAAACCCGATGAGGAATGGAAGGGTCCTAGTCTGTAATTACTGTGGATCCTTGGCAGCAAGAGTCATCGCTAATTAAGCCACCAGCTTCGTTTTGCTCTCATCGTGACGGGAGGAAATCAAGAGGGGGGAAGAGAAGGGGAAAAAAAAGGAGGGGAGACATTTCTGAGCTTCCCAGGGGTTCCAGAGCCTCCCAACTCAGACCCCCCCCCGTCGTCGAAAAAAAAAGGCTTCTTCTGACCTCTGGAGTAAGATGACCCAGTTCACTCCTAGAAAACAAACAATTACCAGCCAAACGTCACTGTGTCGTTATTGGCAGCTGGAGGTCCAGGTGTTTGGGCTGTGTCGCTCACGCTAAGGCCCGTGTTGTGTTTTCAGCTTTGGGGGGAGATCAATACTCAAGATTGTCAGGACGGTGGCTAAGTGGATTACCGCATGTTTTCCTGAATCAATTTCCATAACTGTTTGGCAGCGGCGCCGCAATTTATCATAACATGGAGAGTCATCATGTAAAAGCTTTTAACGAAACGCCTGCAGGGGCAAAAAAAGGGGGGGGGGGGGGCGGGCTTGTTGCCATTTCCATACATATCGATCGATCTGTACATGCAGACAGTCATTGAATAAGGCCCTCAGAAGCGCCCCCCCCCCTGCTGTTTGCTGTGTACGAGCATTGTTTGTGTCATTATCGGTGGGAAGTGTCGGGGCCGTTATCGCCAAACCGGCACGGTTCCCGACCGGAGCCTCCCCGCAGGTGCACAGGTTTCAAGAGTAAACGGGAGCGACAGATAGAAGAGGAGGCTCTAAAGAAGAGAAGCTGCATAGCCAGAGAGAGAGAGAGAGAGAGTGCTGAAATGGAAAGAAAGTAAAAGAGCATGGGTGAGAGTGAAGGGGGGTTGGGGAGGGGGGTAGACACTTCCCTCTGATGTTGCAGGTAATATGGCCTCCACTGGATCAGCCTCTTCATCAGTGACACACAGTAAATTACAAGTGCTTCAAGCAGCTCAGTGAATTATAGTTCATCACTTGGATAGGGCCCCCCCCCCACCCCCCGCTGCCCCCCCCCTCACCACCACCACCACCGGGGCCCGGGCGTATCAGATCTGCCGGTTAGGATCCAATTAACACCCTGGCCAGAATCATCTGATTGCATGTGTAAGGGCTGGTATAACTCGTTTATTGCGCCCATGTATCTTCTGTCACAAGGTAAATTTGTTGCTGCTACATCAAAGGTCTGAGCTACTTTTTTTTTTGCTATCCTTCCCTCCTTCTCACTTTCTCTTGATCCCCCCCCTCCCTCCCTTCCTCTCCTCCTCCTCCTCCTCCTCTTCCTCCCCCCTCAAAACTCAGCTACCTAGCCTTGGGGTTGCATTTCAACTTCTTTTGCATCACAATGATGAACCTGCTCTGTCCTCGCAATTTAGCAATCTTGTCCTGTAGGTGTTGTAAATGCGAAGGGGGGAGGGAGAAGAGATGAGAAAAAAAACTTGTTTTCTGGTTACAAAAGCAGTAACCAAGGGTGTTTGACTTAAAATGTGCTGACGCTTTTTTTCCTCCTCTTTTTCTCTGTTAGAGTCAACAGAAGTTTTCCTCATGAATAACACAATACACCCCCCCCCACACACACACATACACACACACACATCTCTCTCTTTTTTTGCTGCACCCTTCATAGTGATAATTTTTAGCTATTTTCAGATCCAACCAGAGGGGATGCAGGGGAAAGATATATTCATAAATGTAAATGTGAGCCACCATCCTTTAGCCACGCACGCTGAAGTGAGCCAACCTTGGCTGTACCCACCACCCCCCCACCACCACCGCTACCTCTAGTGTGTGTGTGTGTGTGTGTGTTCCGGATGAAAGCCAATAAGCAGATGAGTGCTGCTATCGAGGTGATATTGGCTCAGTGCTGAGAGTGCGGACCTGACCTTTAAAAAGTGCCACACTTCCGAGGATGGCCCAGTGCTCAGGACCGATCCGACCGGGCCGGGGAGGGGAGGGGAGGGGAGGGGACGAGAGCAGTATGTGAACCAGAGCATCTCTTGAGAGATGTACATATATAGAGAGAGATATATGTATCTATGTATGTATATATGTATGTATGCATTAAAGTAGAGTGGAGTCTAGTATGGGGCACGGTATGAGGTGGAAGCCACACTCTTCTGGGGTCAATTCAGTGGTTGAAATTTGGAGGTTACAAGCAACGAGTTGTGCATATTTAGACCAAGTGGGGACTCTAAATTGGCCTTAGTTGTGATGATGTGCCTGTGATGAACAGGCCAGGGTGTATCTCCTGCTTTTGTCCACATAAGTGCTGGGGAAAGCTCTAGACACCCACAACCACAAAAAAATGGATGTAGGAACACACTAAGAGGAGGTGGGATTGTCTTCACTCTAGCATACGGCTGGCTGAGGTTTCTAGTCGATTTTGGCATTTTTGTTAAAAATCTGGAGCTATTTAACACGAAAACTGAAAGCTACATGGCTGCTGTTCTTCTCACTCTCAATCAGCAGTGATCAATGGAGCCACTGAGGGACAAAGACTTGCCCAAAGTCACTTCTGGATATGTAAAAACTTACACTGCTGCAGTGCTTATGTGCGTGTGTGTGTGTGTGTGCGTGTGTGCCAGCAAAAACCACCGTCACATCTGTAGGCCACTGTAATCCTCTCCGCCTCTCCTTGTCCGCGTTTCTTTATTTGTATTCCAAATGTCAGTGTATAAATGCCTTTCAGAGGTTGGCTTTATTTGTATTCCAAATGTCAGTGTATAAATGCCTTTCAGAGGTTGGGTGGGGTGGAGGGGGGGGGGGGGGGGGGTGGAGGAGGAAGGTGGAGGGGCGTATTGCCACAGAGAAGAGGAGAGCGAGGGGAGAGAGAGAGAGAGTAGCGGAGACGAGAGGGTGTTTGTGTGCCTTGGGAGAGCCGTGTAAGCAGCATGGCGGAGGCAGGGGGGATTTACAGGGAGAAATAGGTGTTTATTGAGTGCTCCCGTGGGCTTACTGTGTAATAATAGACCTGTCACATTACGCAAATGTGGAGAAGCAGCTTGTGTGTGCGCGCATGTGTTTGTATGTGTGTTTGTTGGGGCTGTTTCTCTCCCCCTCTTCAACGTCTCTTCTTCTTTTTTAACTTGTGTGTGTGTGCGTGAGGATGCCGGAGCTGCCTGCCTCCGCATCATCAACTACTGAGAGGCGGCGGATAGAATTAGTCAGGCGAGAGCCTTTAGCTGCTAATACGCGTAATTAAAACTGCAAGCCGAGGCACTTAGATGCTTGTGTACTAAATAATTTACATGCCATGATCTATGGATCATTTCCCGCTCTTAAATACCAAAGATGGGGAGAACAAGAGGCAGGAGGGGGGGGTGAAAAAAAGAAAAAAGACTGGCAGAGGATTTATCAGTATCTCTACCGTAAGCAGCATGTCATGGTTACATTAATCCCTTTCCCCACTCTCTACTGTGCTAATCATACAAGGGGATCAATCCGCGTGGTTCCTCCGGTGGAAAACACGCGCCTTGATTGCCATTAAGTCTTATCAGGGGCGTGAAGCTGGGGGAAAGTACTGCAACCAGAGCTGCCATGGTGGCCCCGGTAATCCAAGTAAATAATGCAGCTTTATTGGGTAAAACTCCCTCAAGGTAAGAGTGAAAATAAAGCCGTCGCCGATAACGAGGGAATAAATAGTGCAATAAGAATGGCAAAACAAGGCGTTTTTAATCAGGCTTGGGCGGCGTTACGCTGATATTTGCACAATGGAGCATTACAGCTAAAATGTCACTTGGAATGAGCGGATTCAAGGGCACGTCGGGCGGCATTTTCTCTACTGTCGAGCTCATCTCCGAGCGGCCCTGTTTATGCGTCGTCGTGCCGGGGTCCTCCACATGGAGACTATTTTATTTTTTTGGGGGGGGGGCAGTAGTGTGGGGGTGCCGAAGAGGTGAGGTGTGTTAATAAAGGCCGGATCAACAGATGGATTAGCCGAGGTAGCCGCGCACAGGCCCCGGCGTTCACATTGATTCATATCGCCAGGCGAGGGGTGGAGTAAGCAAATGTAAATATTCAATATTTACCATCCGCCGGTGTTATTAGAGGCAGGGGCCCGGACACGGGCTGGCGGTTATCACGCACCCGCCGCCGCCACTCTCCTCCAATATTGTTCCTCCTGCCATGTATGTATTGGTACTTGGTGACTATGCAGGCATTTGTAGATCAGGATTCCCATTTGTTTGAATCCATTCGCTTCGGCATACAGAACCCCAAATGGGAGAGGTGCAACGGACCCCGACAGAGAGCTGTTGCGCCATCTTTTTGGTTTCCCGCCCCCTTCTTCCTCTTTGCGGCTAAACAAACAGCCGTTATGAAGCCCCCTACCCCCCCCACCAACACACAGACTCCCCGTTGCGCGTGAAACGCGATGGAGCCGAGGTTTTGCATTATTGTCAGGACGCGAGCGAGTCTTTGCGGAGCTTATCTCTTCCGCCGGCGCGTGCTGTAATTAGGTACACAGGGGTGTGACTCCAATTGGAGGTGTCGCCATTGTTAGACGCTGTGAAAATATCAACGGGTGAGGTTAACGCCAATTTCCCTGACATTAATGAAACGCACAGAGCCCCTAATGAGGTAAACCGCCGCTCCTCGATGGTACTTATTAGCCGAGTGGAGGGCACAAACTCCCGCACTTCGATCTCAAACGACTAAAAAAAGAGGGAAGAGAAGATGCTAGCGATGAAAACACGGAGCAAGATGTCAACGGGCCTTACGTAACGGACTGTGGCGTCGACTCAATCGAGCAGGAAGAGGAAGAAGCGCAGAAGGCGAGGGAGAGCGCCTTTTTACGGACGGGCACGAGTCCTGGTGCGAGTGACCTTTCCCCAGATCGCCAGACAGAAATAGGTGGACGGAAATAGTCGCCTCGAATCGACAAGACAAATTAGCATCCGAGATGACGGGTGGTTAAAATTAGCCCATCTAGAAATTCACCATCCAGTGGTTTCCAAACGCTGTGAAAGCAGCCCTATGGATGACACTGTTGTGGCTTTTTTTCCCTTTTTTTCATCCTTGTGTCACTTTCGTGACACTTTCCCGGGGGTGGGGTGGGGTGAGGGGGTGGGGGCGGCTCCCGGCTTTAGGATTCCGACGGCGGGGTCGGAGGATTGCGCCGGGCAAATCAAACACACTTGTGGAACAGAGGAAATCTTCTTTTTGCGGAGGAGCATGTATTATGGATGGACTTAAAGAGATTAGCCGGGGGAAGCTGCTTTACCTGCAGTGGACGCTGCTTGTCCTGGCTCTTTGGAGACTTCAGGCCACTGCCTGGCTGCTGCAAGAGTAATTGCCTCGCTGCTTGTAGGGCCTGGAAACAGAAAAAAAAAAGGAGCACAAGACAAAAGGTGGCGTGAGTGGGGGGAGCAAAAAGACAACAACAAAAAAAAAGACAGCGGAACTGACAGCGGACATCAGTCCAGCTTGTGAGAGACGTTACGAGAGACGAGGAGCCCGAGACGTGTTTTAGTAACAACTCACAACGCGTGTGATCGAGGATAAATACAGTTTGTGGAGAGCACCCACGAAGAAGAGTGTGGTGAAGGTGGTGGTGGTGGGGTTGTCAGCAGTGTGGGAGGAGGTGGGAGAGAGAGAGAGAGAGAGAGAGAGAGAGAGAAAGAGAGAGAGAGAGAGGGAAAAAAAGGCAGAGCGTCAGTAGAATTGACCTGTCTAGTGTGTGCTCAACTGAAATACCCACTTCTCTCGGCAAATTACCGCCACATTTGCATATTCATAATATCAATTTGAAGTAGAGGCAGCGCCATGTGAAGTGTCCCTGGGAGCTGTAATTAAAGTTGACAAAATCAACATCAGATTACATTTAGAGCGAATTAACGAGCGGCACAGGTTTTACACCGCGCCGTACCAGCGCGGGACGCGTGGATGTTCCAGATCGTGGCGTAGATGTTTACACGTCGTCTTCTAGGTTTGTTTGTTTTTTTTTCTTTGCCGAGGCCGATGTGATGCACTAGGAATCAGAGGCGTGGCGGGATTTATTTCTGCGACGGCTCGGATTGGGATTACAGATCCCCATCCACCTGTCTGTCTGTCTGTCACAGGTGAGGATGAGGCAGCTGGGCGAGCAGCTTCACTCCACTTCTTCAAGAGCAGACGGATGAAAGAGCGTGGCGGGGAAGAACACTGTGCACAGCTGCTTCCACTGCTGCACACTTCCCTTCTCCAGGCTCGTGAGCATCAAGTGGGAAGAGGAGGAGGGGAGGGGGTGGGGATGTGGGGGGGGTGCGCAACACAACAACTTCACAGGTGTTTCTGTTTTTTGATAAAATAAAAAAAAAGGACAGGACGAGAAAGGTAAGAAATGCAACCCCCGCCCCATACAAAAAAAAGACTCAGATATACTCAGATGGAGAGTGACACTTCCTCAGGAATAGGGGGGGGGGGGGGGGGGGGGTGCTCATTTTATTTTCTGGCGCTTGCCAGTATCCATGACAACAGCTGCCTTGACAGGGCGTGCATATGGCGCAGCTTCTGCCAGCTGGTGGGAACAATGTTTGAACTAGTACATTGAGATCCTGAGCAAACAAGAAGAGAAGACGGGCGAGAGACAGAGACAGAGAGAGAGAGAGAAAGAGGGAGAGAGAGAGAGAGGGGAAAGAAAAAAGTTGCCATGTCTTAACCCCTCAGGGAGCACAGCCACCCCCTGATCAATTATGAAAAGACAGAGCTGAGGAGGAGGGAGAGGAGAGTGTGTGTGTGTGTGTGTGTGTTGGGTTGGAGGGTTGGGGGGGGTGGGGGTAGGAGGGGGGGTGCTACTGTCTGTCTGGGTGCTCAGGAGGAGCCAGGCCTTCTGAACTGGAGTAAACAAACACATTACACTGGCACTGGGTCCTAACCGCATTGATCCGTCTCCTTGGTAAGAGGAGCCTAGTCGCCACCACGTGTGTGTGCGTGCGTGTGTGTGTATGTGTGTGTGTGTGTGCCTCTAATGTGACATCTGGAAGCTGAGCCTTTCTTTAGAGCACACACACACACACACACACACACACAGGAGGTTGCCCATGCATCAACACCTGCCTGCGCAGCCCCGTCTCCTCTCAAACCGACCGGGTCGCTCCACTTCCCATTTACAAAAGGCGGAGAGAGACAAAAAAAAACAAAAAAAAAGAGAAATTCCTTGAACGCAGCCAATCACTCCGCTAATTAAAACACGGCGCCTAATTAATCTGGCCGCGATTGGCGAATCAAAGTAATTATGAGGTGTACTGAGTCGCGTGCGGATGAGTCGGAGAGTCGGGGAGGAGAGTCGTGTCGGGAGGAAAATGTTTATCCACGCCAGAATCAATGAGGGCTCGAATCCGAAGTCGAGAGAGCCACTCGATGTATGTCACGCGGTGGAGGTGGAGGTGCAGAGGAGGAGGTGTTTTTGACGGCGCTGGCAAGCAGGTAAATATGGAGGTGGAAGGAAGGAGGGGAGGCGGAGGGATCAACCGCAGCCGGCTTATTAGGAGAGGAACGTCTGCTCATCAAGACAGCTCCTGCAAACACAACACAGACCCCTTTTCAAAGTTTCTCGCAGTGCTTTGTCGCGCCTGAAAACTGTCTGTCACCCCTTGTATGGAAGTGGGGTTCGCCCATCCACACACCGAGTCTGTGTGTGGATGTCCTGTCCTCCCCGCTTCTACCGGTCTCTGAGTATTCAGCCATTACAGTAAAAAGCACCAATTTGTGCCACCCACTTCCCCACTCCAGAGAGATGGCGAGCTGGAGCCCCATCTCAAAAGAGTGGAGGGGAAAAAAAAAAAAAAAAAAAGAGCACAAAAATGCCAAGGAAAGTCATCAAAAGTTTGCTGAAGAGCCGGCGGAGCGGACACAAAAAAAAACGCGCAGACGAGTGCGGGCGCAGCGTCTATTTAACCTGGGTTGCTATGCAAGAAAAAATGACATCCCGGGTCTATTAATGCACACATTGTATAAACAGCACAATGTGACGCATTCTTCAGAATGAGCGGGCGAGCCAGACAGACGGACAGACGGGGAGAGCAAGGAGGAGAGAGAGCCAGACCCTGCTATATAAATAACAAGGCACTCAGAGGCATATTTGATGTTGATATCCATCACTGAGGTTGGGAAAAGAGGAAAAAAACAAGAGGAGGGGAAAATAACACACCGAGCGACCGAGACCGCGACATGGGGATCCTTATGAAAATAAGATTCAGCCCAAATGGATCTGGCGTAATTGGTTTCAGATAGCGGGGTCAGGAGAAAGGCGATACGGAGCGACTATTATGCGAAACGGACGGAGAAACAAGAATGTTTACACAGACATTCCTCTGCTACATTAATAGGCATGCAGAGATCGCTCGGAGAGAGGGAGAAAAGGAGAGAGTGAGAGGAGACTGACAGAGAGAGGAGGGGGGGGACAGGCGGAGGAGGAGGAGGAGGAGAAGAAGGAGAAACACATCAAGCATCCCATTCATCGCCCCCCCCCCCACCCCACCCACCCCCAGCCCCTGTGTTTAGACTCCATACAGGAACGGAGTAATAAGGAACACCTATCACAATGCACCTTTGTAAGGAGCATGCAAAGATCTTAAACAAGCATGAAATACATTAGCAGGGCCTGCAATACCGGGCCAAAGCATTACAAATCTCCAGATTGCTTATTCTGCTTATGTGTGTGTGTGTGGGGAGGAACACAGGGATGGGGGAAATAAAGAAACAAGCTAGGAATGTCACTCTTTCAGGTCCACCTGGAGACTGCGCGTGACATCGGAATTGGATGCGATCCGAAGGGGGGGGGGCGTGTTTGGACAGCGCGGACCACTTCCTGCCGAGGGGGTCTGTTATTAGTTGCAGATATTGGTATGATGACACTGGCGTGAAATGCGGCGGGTGGCGATCTCGTGGGGGGCCGGGGTGGGGGGGAGGGGGGGGGGGGGTGTCTGATGGGACGCTCCAGAAAGTAGCTGCGAACATGGTGGAATGGTGGCGATCGGCGATCAATAAGAAATGCTTATTGCGTCAGGCCTGGTCTCGCTGTGGCGTGCAGAGCAGATGTTCTGTGTGTGTGTGTGTGTGTGTGTGTGTGCGTGTGTGTTGCAGGGAGTAAGAGGCTGCTGTTCGACACCAGGCTGTCGGCCAGAACAGCTCCAGTCATGCTGACAGCTCTGACAACTCCCACACACACTCACTCCACACACACACACACACACGCGCACACACACGCACACACACGCAGACACACACAGTGGGCTTATCTATCTTCGCTTCCAGGAAACACAGAGGGAGGAGGAGGAGGAGGAAAAAAAAGGAATGAAAAAGTGTGACACTTATTCAAGCCGGAGAGAGTCGCACGCCACGGAAAACAAGGCACAAACAGTTTAAGCTGAACAAACAAACACGGCTGATTGGACCGAGGCTGCCGAACCCGCCTGGCTGGAGGGGTGGTGGTGGTGGTGGGGGCGGGAGGGCTGAGGGTGGAGGGGGGGTTGGCGAGATACGCGCCGACACCACACACCAAAATATTTACACCCTATCTTCTTATATAAGTGGATTCAAGAAGGACGGATGGATGGATGCGGATTTGGAGGGGCTGGCTGGAGAGGAGAGACAAATGAGACGGCTGGTGGTGGTGGTGGTGGGGGGCTGGTGGTGGGGGGGGTGGGGGGCTGGGGGGGGTAAGATGCCTAATACGGAATGTGAATACAGAAGTTTGCGTTTTCTGTTTCGAGATCACAAAGACGCCTGACGATGTCTCGGCGCTCCCTTGCCACGCGCTCTTCTTTTTTTCCCCCTCCCCGTCTTTGAGAATCGAGGTCGGCGCTCGCTCCACGTGCTCGCTATCGATCTGCTTCACCTCAAGTAACTCAGAGAGAGAGGAGAGAGACTCTCCTCTTCCTCCTCCTCCTCCTCTTCATCGTCTTCTTCTTCTAAAAAGGTCAAAGCTGGCGAGGAGGCGCCTCCGCCGCCGCCGCCTCAACAATGGCTCCGGAGCCGGCTCCCTTATCGCTCGGCGGGAACGCCGCACTACACGCACCTGGAGTCAGTCACCTTGGGCTGGGCCGAGGACTCGAGGAGAGGAAATGCCAAAATAATGACTTGCTTTTTCAGCGCAGCTGCGAGGAGGGGTCGCGGGAACGCAAATAAACATATGGAAATGTTGAGCGCAGGAGTTTGTGCTGTTTACCGTTAGCTCGCAGCTCCGCGGCACGAGAGACGCTTATTAATGCCACAGGCATATTCCACTGACTCTATCAGGCGCTTAAAAAAAGAGAAGAAGAGAGTTTTCCCTCAATAATTGATAGTAAGTAGGAAAGATGCTGGAAAATTAGCTTAATAACCTGCAGAAGAAGGCATTTCAGAGACTAAACGAGGGGGGTGATGCTTTATACACATGCTGATAAGTAAAGGAGAATAAACTGGGGGCATGACAGATGCAAAAAAAAAAGTCTCTATATGCTGATTGGGAAAAAAAAGAGTCAAAATCAGCGTTGGTAATCTCCACTACCTATGTCTGTGTCAACACCGAGTCCCTCAGGAGGTCGACCGTCTGATAGCGATGACATGGTCGGGCAGGACCGAGCCTCGAGACGATTCCTCCTGCCGGTGCTTTCTTGAGAAACTCGAGGGGGGTGGGGGGGTGGAAAGGGGGGGCGAGGGGAATTTGGAAAGTATGTGGGAGTAATGAGCGTTTGAATGTATGACTCGATAAATCAGGAGCGCGCCGTGGCCGAGGGGGCAGGGAGGGGAGGTGCAGGTCCATGGAGAATCTGCCTGGGCCTCAGGACGGAGGTAAAGCTATCCGGCAGAACAATGGGCTCCTGTGTCCTGCTCCGTCCGCTCTATCTCGGGATTTTTCGGTTTCTTCGCCTTCCTCCTGCCCCTCCATCATCGCCGAGGATACAAAGAAAGTCCGCCTCGTGCTCATCTGTTGTTACCCCCCCCCCCCCACTCTTTTTTTTATTCTCCTTTCCAAAGTGGATAATAAGTCCATATTGATCTCGTGCTCTTCTCCAACCCCGCTCCACCTCTTCACTGCACTTTGAATTCAACTCCACTTCTTCTTCTCCCTCCCTCCCTCCCTCCCCCCTCTCATAACACATTATTCATTTCTTCCTCTCATCCTTGTGTCTCTCTCACCCCCCCTCTCTCCCTCTCCCACGTCTCTCACCCCTTGTTTATTGATTCTCTAGATTAAGAATTCCTGGGGTGGAGGATTGTAACACACAAGCATCAAATTATTTTGGGGTGTGCTTATTTGCCTTTCCCTTGCATCTATTTGGCCTGTGTCTGTAGACAATTATGCCTCCCCAGCCCCAGACTCAGGTGCTAATAATGAAGGACAAATAGAATCATATGTGTAAACTTCCCCCACTGATGAAAATTTATATTAACTTTCTGCCACAGTAAACAGAGCTGCATAGCTACACCCTCCCGGGAGGATTGACTAGATGAATTCGCTCGCTGCTACCCCAGGAAGAAAGCTCGTATAGGAGGGGAGAGAGAGGCAGGAGGGAGGGGTGATGTAGAGCGTGTATGTGTGTGTGTGTGTGTGGAGGCGAGGGGGGGTGTCTGGCTTCATTGTGTAACCTCACACTTATTTTTCCACTAACGAAGACATAACACGGCTCGGCTTCGCCCATCGCCGATAAAGCGCGTGTTTACGTCTGTGGTGCCGGGGAGAGCATACGTGGAGGGGTTTTTTTGTACGTTAAGGGGCCGGGAACACGTTGCCAGCAATAACAAAGAGCCTCCCGGTGTTATCACCAGGATATTCTGCGCAAACACAGTCATAAGTCTGTCTTGTTGAGAGGAGGGAGGAGGGGGTGGGGGGGGTAATTGTTTTCAGCTACTTTCTGGGTGAAAACCGCCCAAAGTGAGGGGGAATTCTGAAACAAGGACTGCCTTGTCGCAGCCGGGATCGAAAGTTGGCTCACAACCCTAGACGTGCCGTGCATTCACACACACACACACAGGATTCTCGCTTTATTAGATCCCAGTCAGACAGATGTCTTCAGCCGTTCCGTCTTCATGAGTTATGAAATTCAATTTGCCCCCGATGGTTTCCCCTCACGCTCCGCAAAGAGTTCACTTGGACCTGCAAGCCGCTGCAGCCGCTAGGTTGAGGATCGGCCTTCATCCGCCTCTGACGCTCTTTGGCAGCTCTTTCTGTTTTGTTCTTAACGTGGTTACGGTTCTGGAAATGGCTTCGTTCGGAGGCCTAATAACGACGATAACTTGCGTCGAGCTTCTACGTCTAACTTGCACAAAGTTCCAAATGTTTGTCTTCCTCCCTCCTCTCCTCTCTTAGGGAAGAACCGACTGTTTTTTGTTCCGTTTGAGAACCGGCTGTTCATGATCCGGACCGAAACCTGCTGGTTTTAAAATATTGGAGTGGAACGGGGCACGGAGGCCTCCTCGCTGGTGCGAAAGCACGACCAGGCTTTCCACAATACACTATCTCGAAGAGGAGCAGAGAGAGAAGAAAAACAGAGAGAGAGAGAGAGAGAGAGAGAGAGGGGAGGTATTTGTGTGGGTGGAAGAGGGGAGAGGGGAGACTTGCGTTTATTTGACGTGGACAATGTATGTGTGCGAGGTCAAGTGTTCTCTTTGCAAAAGCAAAGCTGGCATGAAGTTGGAGTGTTCAACTGTGCAGACCCCCTCCCCAAGCCTGCAGCCATCCCTCTCTCTCTCTCTCTCTCTCTCTCTCACACACACATTCCCTCTCAATTACACATGCTTTTCTCTGTCCCGAAGCGCTTGATTTGCTCTTCAGGTGATTATGATCCCTCTCCTTTTCACAGTTCCAGGCGAGCGGAGGTCACACAGCTGGATGAATACCTGATATGAAATGTTGCTTGGGGGCCAGCCATAGTTCATGTGGAAAGGAGGGGGGGGCGCGGTGGAAAGAGCGGATTGGCAGACGAGTCGCATCGTTCGGTTGCTTATAAATAACGCGCAGGAACGAGCCGTTATCATTAGGTAGCGTGCGTCTATAAAAAAGCAAAAAAATGTTGTGCCTGTAATTCTCAGACGCGGAATAAAGTCGCTTTTCTTTTTCCTGCCTGTCTTTGTTGACAAGAAGTTATTCAGAGGCTCGCACTCCAAAAACATGGCCGGGGGCGACTCGCGATCCGACTGCGAGACTAGAGAACGCGGCGGGGCTGACGAGAATGTGCTGACACGGTTGTGTGTGTGCGTGTGAGCATGTGTGTGTGTGTGTGTGTGAGTGTGTGCGTGATAAAAGGTTGGTGCGTCGCGCCGAGGTAAACTGCATTTAAGTGTGTTTGCGCTGCCGTGCAGCATGTAAACACTCGAAGCCCGGCGCAAAACAGTGATTTAAGGCAGAACAGGAAAGAGACAGAGTGTCATCAGCATCCCTCTTTACTGGGGGGAAAACGGGAGGTGTGCGTGTGCGTGTGTGTGTGGTGATGTCATCTTTCAATCCGTGCCGTTTGCATGTGCACCGGGAGTCACACAAGCCGAATACGTGCGAGTGTGTGTGTGCATCAGATCCCGTCTTGGGGGAACCTGCAATAGCTGGGTCAATAACACAAGTGTCTGTCTTTGTGTGTGTGTGTGTGTGTGTGTGTGAGAGCTCGGGTTAAGTGCTGAGTCGAAGCGTTCTCCTTCTCTGGGGTCGATGAGAGAGCGCTGTGACCTTAAGCTGTGACCTAAGCTCACCCGCCACCTGGCTGACCCTGGGTGTGCGCTTGCAGCTGTCCCGACATCCACCCGGCTGAACGTATACCAGGACACAAAACGTCCACTTTATTCTTTTCTCTTTTTTTTTCCCCCCCCTTCCACCGTGTTCACTTTTCCAGACGTTTTAGCTGAGCAGCTGCCGCTAAATCAACATGTGCGTGGCTTTATATAATCTTTTTTTAATATATTTTCTTACGACGGATGATCTGGGAGGGAGTCGGGGGGGAGAGATGCAGCTTATTTTCCTCTAAATGGAGCCAACTCCTTCAAAGAATTGAAGTGATACTGCCTCCCAGGACTCTCGGCCATGTCGTTTGTACGGCTAAAGAACGCCATATGATGGCGTACCGCCACCCTGCTGCCCCTGAGCTGATATCCTCTTAAAATTTGATCGCGAAAAACAAGATCTGCTACCAGTTTATAGTGAAGATAAGCCCGTATCGAGAGCCAGTGAATGCCACACTTGCCACTACACCTGAGCAGGGAAGGGCACCGGCCTCACACCCACTCCTCCACTCCTCTCGCTCTCCGGGCTTACGTAACACTTTTTCTATTCCTGTGCTCCTTTCCCTCGCTTCCCCGCATTGTGCCACGGCAGGGCGTCTCGTGAATATTCCAATTACAGCGACGCGTGTTTGACCTTTAAATGTCCTGTAGAAGATATAGTTATCTGCCTTCCACTCTGACACCCGGCATCTATCAATCAGTGTTGCATCCCCGCCCCCCCCCCCCACCCCCCATGCTCCCTTCCTGAGCAGAACAGGCAGCAAAGACTAAGGTGGAACGTGTGTTTTATGTGATGGAGCCATCTCTGACTTTGGAAGAAAAGAAGGCTTGGAGAGCCAGACTGATAACTGTTTGTGTGTGTGTGTGTGTGTGTGTGTGTGTGTGTGTGTGTGTGTGTGTGTGTGTGTGTGTGTGTGTGTGTGTGTGTGTGTGGATGCACAGAGAAAGAGATGTTGAACATTTTTTTTCTTTAAGCTGCCACCAGCCTGACTGCGCCTTCCCCCTACCATAAACAAAGCCCTTTCTTTCCTTTCTTTCTTTCTTTCTTTCTTTTTCTAGTTTTTTTTCCTCCAGCAGCATCCTATATCACGCTTCTGAGAGCAAGCAAGCGGCGGCGGAGTCATACTTCTTTAGTTTCGTTCTCGTTCCCCGCCCTTTTCCAAAGGGCTAATCTACATCTTTCATTGAATCAAGAATGGAAATTCGCCAGAAATGCTTCTTTTTCAATTTCATGCTGAAGTAGCTCAAGTTAGTGGATGTAATTTCTCCTAACAAGAAAATTTATCACTCTGTCGCACACTTAGTCCGACTGTGAGAAAAGGGCCTCCTTTCTGGAACCCCCCCCCCCCCCCCCCCCCCCCTCCCCCGCCCCCTCCCTTTTTTTCCTTGGGCTTTGATAAATGTGCCAAAAGCATGATCACTCCCTTCATAGCACTCAATACAAGGGCAGAACAATTACAGCGCTTATTAAAGAAAAAAAATAAAAAAAACCTTGGCTGAAATTCGGATGAAAGATAAATGACATATCACTTAAGACTGTGAAGGCATTACAAAATTAAGTCCGGGCCGAGCCCCGGAGGGGGGGGGGGGGGGGTTAGGGGACGGGGGTCGCTTTTGCCCATATTACAGGGTCCCGAAAACTTCTGAGTGTGAGTATTATGTCACAAAGGGCAGAAAGACAAACAGCTGTCAGTGCTGAAGTTGAAAGGGTTCTCCGCTCACACATTTGAAGCATTTCCTCTCTCTGACACACATTTCTTTGGGAAAGACCGTTGATGACGAAAGAAGAACAAAAAAAAAAAAAACTCCTGCAAATCCATTTGAAGTTTTTGTGCAAATTACGGTTATCAGGCTCACGCCGAATTGGATGATGAAGTCCAAACAGGTGAGAGGGAAACGCCGGTATCGCTGAAACAATACCACGCATGGCCAGGCTAGCGGGCTAATGTATATTTATCGTGTAAACTTCTGATGAATGCATATGCGAGAAACAATCAAATCTTCCGGGGGGTTTCAATTGGGAGATTTCTGCGGCACGGACTCGAGCGTGAAACCAATATCAGCTTAGTGTCTAGTCGAGCTTGAAGTGCTGCGCCTCGCCCCACAAAAGCATGTTCTGCATATGCTCATGGGCGTCGCTTTTATCAGGGTGGAACAAGCAGCTTTCCACTGCTATCACTGATCAATTCGTGCGAGTTAAGTCGCACACACACACACACATCCGCCCCCCCCCCACACACCACCACCACCACCACCACCACCTCCCCAACACACAGTGTGGGTAAATAAGCGGCGGTTAGGGCTTGATGAGGAATGGCAGGCTGTTGGAGCGCCCCAAAGTAGGCTGGAGAGAGGCGGGCCCTGTCTGTCTGAACCCTAAAGCTGGGAGCACGTCTTATTCTGCGCATCTGTCCAAAGACAAAAATGCTCAAGTTTTGCTTTTTTTAAATAAATCACCTCTGTAGGATTTAACACGAGCCAAAACTGTGTGTGCGTGGCTGAAGTTTTTGGATGTGTGGAAACCTTTGTCCCCCGTACATGGTCATTTAACTTGCTCTCCATACATGGTCCATTTACTTCTTTCCCTCCTGGGGAGGACCAGAGCATGCAGATTCCACCATATGCTGTCGGTATGGTACACTTTATGTAGAGGATGCTACTGTTTTTTTGAAGGTTTGGCATGTTTTGTTATGATATGCTACATACTACAGACATCCAACTTGGACAGTTGTGCGTCAACAGAGTGTAAACATAGGTTTTCTTTATACTTAAATATATTAACCTCAATCTGTCCTTATGTTCAGCTGTTATCCTGTCCTGCAATTCCAGTGTGAAGCTAATGACTTCTATGTAAGAGACTTGTGAGGTCTGCTGTACTTCTACTATGCATTTGCTTCATGGTCATGTTTAAAAAGCCAACAAAAACAGAGAAATGAGAAATGAAGTAAATCTTGCAAAGGACATGCTGGAAAAGCCTGTTACGCCTACCAACATTAACTCAAAGTTGGGTTTAATCTAATTCTGTGCATCCGTCAAAAACCCAAAATCTCTCCTCCCTCCATTTTACTTGCTCTCATTCACGACCCATTTACAGCTTTCCCTCCATTTCTTTTACTCAAAATCACTCTTACTCAAAATTAATATAAAGAACATATCCCTACTTTCAGCTACTCTATGTCATCCAGTTCCAGTGTGAACAGTGACTTCCACTATCGGGGGGGAGGGGGCTTGTCAGGCCTGAAGGGGTTAAAGTACATGTTGTACTTCCAATTTGGATACAAACCCACACCCCATGTTCCCCAAAAAAACACAATAAAATGACGAGAAAAGATATGAAAACTTGCCAACAAACACGTTAGAAAGGCGGTAAATGATACAGATGTCAGTCCACCCTGACAGCAGCAGCGAGGACCCCGGACCCCCGGGTGATACGGTGTAAAAGCCGGCAGCTCGGGATCCAAAGCCGGCAGTGAAGACAGCCAAAGCCGGCGCTAAGTGACATGTCAGTCAGTGCCTCTGTTTGGAGCCTCCAATTCCCCATGGCCTGAGCTTATTTACTGCATTTGTATGAAAAACTGTGACAACGAGGAGGAGAAGAGGGCCCAGAGCCCGGCTAGGCTCTCTTACATATGTATACACTGTTTGGAGCATCCATCCACCCCCCCCCCTCTCTTATGCACGACCCCCCCCCTTTTCCCTCTGCCTGCTGGCGTTACAACTACAAACAACTTGGGAGAAGGCTGCAGCCATTTATATATTCAAAAATGGGTCAGGGATGAAGGTAATCGGAGCAGCGGAGAGTGTTAACAAGTGCAACACCAGAAGAAAGGAAGGAAGGGGAGAAAAAAGAAGAAGAAAAAGACGCTGTGATGATACCTGGAATCTGTTGGCAGAGATTCTGGGCGCTTTAGTGAGACAGAAGATGCTCCGATGTTTTCTGCTAGTCGTCGTCTTAACCAGATTTGAAGTCATTTTAATATTAGTTAGAGGGAAGGGGGACGCGAGGGGAGGAGGTGTATACACACACACACATATACAGTACACACACGCACACACAAATGCAACAAACCATCAGGCATGCGTTTCAGAGTCTGATTTGTTACTATTCATGGCTAAAGCGGAGAGGAACTGTAATACTAGACATGCTTGTTAAATTCACAACACTCCAAAGCTGCCTTCTAGCAAATCCTGTCTTTTGGTTGTCAGCTTAAGACACCCCGGCATATGCATATGTAGGATTTTTAAGCTCTGTTAAATGGATAGCGGTGTCGCGGCCTATCAAATGACTGTAAGCCACTTGCCTTTTTTTTTTTTGATTCAGGAGGGGGGGGGGGGAGAGGAGGAAGCAGAATTTACAGGATGGTGGGAGACAGCAATGTGCTACCTTGCATTGCATTGGGGGAAAAAACAAGTTTTCTGTATCTGACTCCCTCTCTCTCTCTCTCTCTCTCTCTCTCTCTCTCTCTTAACTCGACATTACAGGCAAACACAAACCATTTGCATGGATGTTTCCGGGGCTGGGTGACAGTACGGCTCCACCCCGGGTTATTAACGGCCGCTCTTCCATAGTCTCCGATGACAGGGGAGTGGCAACAAACAATGACAGAACGCGTGTTTTTCTTTTTTTTTTTGACGGAGAGGACACGAAAGATGACGCGCCACTCCACGAGAAAGAGAGAGGCAAATAAATTATTGTGCGGTTTCATCGAGCTGCGGCCCTCTGTGTGTGTTTACAGCCACTGGACATGCGAGCGGGCCACTGTGTGTGTGTGTGTGTGGACTTATAGATCCAGTGCCATTTATTTCCCAGAGCTGGGGAGTGGGGCAGTTAGGGAGGCGTAAAAGGAAATGAGTTGTGAAGTGGCCATTGATCCCTCGGCCTGTGCTGCTTTGGGCTGGAGACAGCCGGACCGTCGGCCACTCTGTGTGTGTGTGTGTATGTGTGTGTGTGTCTGCCACTGAAGCGCCGCGTCTTATTTACACCAAAAGGTGGCTTTTACCACCGGGCCGGTTCATTTATCACGACGCGAGGGGGAAGAAAGCAAAAGAAAACAATATGGCAGGCGAAAAAACGGGCCTTTTTCCAGCACAATAGCTTCCATTTAATGTGTAAAAATGTGTACAGTGTCTGTGTCACTTTCATTTCTGTGGCAAGCGACTGCCGTGGCATTGATCTGATATCCCCCACACACACACACACACACACACACACACACACACACACAATGTATTTCCTTGTGCACCTGTGTTGCCCCTTGACCCCTGCCTGCTTGAGCATAAAAACACCCCCCCATAAGTGTTTACTTCCAGCAGATTTCACCCCGTCTATCTCTCTCTCTCTCTCTCTCTCTCTCTCTCTCTCTCTCTCTCTCTTCCTCTCTCTCGCTCGCCGTCTCCTCGGCTCCCTTTCAAGCCTCGCGGCTTGACATTTCGCCGCGCTCCCTGGGGAACTCCGGCACGAAATGGAGAGAGCGCCACTGCAAATTCCAGGAGGCCACGCGTACTGTAACGTGTCTTAAACATAGATGGACGAGGCCCAGGTTTGGAACAAAAAAATAGGATAAAATAAATAAATAAAAGGAGCCGGAACGTGGGAGAGGGACGAAGACGTGGCGTCCAGATAATAGAATAATACTGTGTTTTGTCCGGAGAACGTGACGAGCAAACAGTGGCTTGTGCTGTCATTCACTTCCTATATCTTTAGTGTCATCGCGGAGGGAGGAAACTAGAGTCCTATATGTCACGGGCCTGTATGTACTATCCTGCGGGGACTGTCTGCCGATAGCCAAAGAAGCCCCTGGAAATAAAAGGCAGGACTGCTCCCATTGTAAATAAGTCCGGCTGCCCGGGAAAAAGCGCTGCCTTTTCACAGGAGGAGAGGGGGGGGAAATTATTTTACAAAGACATACAGCACACACACACACACCCACACACCCTGTCCTCTGCCTTCACAGAGGAAGGGGGCCTTATCTCGGCGCAGATGACGACGCTTAACAAAAGGCTCCTTTATGAAATCGTTCATATTTCAGCCCAGGCTCTGTCTCCTGTCCTGAGAGGTGATTGATGCATCAGGGCCAGGGCCGGTGTCTTATTTACACAGTTGAGTGGGGCAATCTCAGGCCTGAAAGATAAACCTAATGAGCTTCTTTGTGTCAGGGTGCAAATGAGAGACACCCCCCTCCACCCCCCCGCACCACCCCACACCTCCTACACCCCCCCTCCTTCCCTCTCTTTCTCTCTCTCTCCCTCCCTACCTCCCTCTCCTCTCCATCCAAAGGGACAGTCTGGGTGATTAGGCCTTTAAATTATGCTCAAGGGCAAAGCCCAGATTTGCATCTTAGGTGTGTATGAGAGTGTGTGTGTATGCGAGTGTGTATGAGTGTGTGTGTGTGTGCTCTCAAATGCAGTAACAGAGGAAGACTGAGAGGCAGGTGAAGGACAGAGAGAAAGAGAGAGACAGAGATGCTTCAGGCTTGTTTGTGAGAGGTGATGGGAGGTGAACTGAGTATTTTAAGTATTTACCTGCGCAAAAAACAACAAACTCCAGTTCTCGTTAAGAGGAAAGTGAGCTTAAATTAGCGTATACCCCCCCCCCCCACACACACACACACATGCTGTCATCTTGTCCTTTGTCTGTGGTGCGAACTTTTCCCCCCCTAATGACTTTCATTTTGGTGAGGGAGGGGGGGGGTGGGGTTTCATTTGCCCCTAAACCCCTAAATATTACCCATCACTTGCTGTCAGATTTCTCATCCCCTTCCATTTCCTCCAGCTAAACAGCCAGGGAGGCAGGTTAATTGCTGTCACTCCCAAGTTGGACCACTGCCTAACTCTCTCACGTAGCCCAGAAGTAAGATGGCACCTTTGGCGCACTTATTGTAATTTGTGTCAAAAATGCAGCAGCCGCTTGAAAACGATCGGGGAAAGAAAGAAAAAAACACACACTGCGACAGGCAAATGGAAACCAACGGGCGGAAATCTATTTTTCTGAGCGAAAATAAGACATAAAAAAAAAAAAGAAATCAAGCATGTGTTTGTGTTTCAGGCTTCAAGCGGCTAGCAGGACTGACCCCGGCTGACACAGATAAGCCTCCATCTTGAATATCAATACACTGCGGTACAGTGGTGAGTCCATTCAGAGAGGGAGGTGGCGGGCTGTGTATTGGCTCATCAATCCTACTGATAACCCTGGCAGGATTAAGTCCACAGACCACTGTAATCAACTAACAGCCTCATTATGGGACATTATGGTATGGATCCGACGATCAATGAGTTGCTACTGTGAGCGTAACACAGCCGCATCTCGTATTAAAACCCTAAGACTGACTACGGCCAGTGATGAATTGATTGGTAATGTGACCTCAGCACAAATTTCTTTCCTCTTTTCTTTCTTTTAACCCCCGCACACCCCCGTTCACCAACCGACCAAGGGAGCTTTTATAGTAATCATTTTAGCATAGTAATTAAGGTTGTGCAACATTCATCATTTTCTCTGATACATATCTGCAGCTGGCAAATTGCAATCAGATACAGTGAGTATCTAATCTGTGATCTCAAATCAAATTAGGTCTATTTAGACAACCTTGGGAATGTGGGGGGGGGGTGTAGCGGAAGGGGGAGGGGCGATGAAACCCTGACAGAAATTAAGGGGTTGAAGATTCAATTGTGACACAGTGAGTTATTCTTCTTCCTCTTCCGCGACGCAGAAAAACACGTGTGTGGTTTTGTACGAAAGAGATACGGGGTGTGTGTGTGGGAGGAAAAAAAAAAAAGACAAAAAAAAATCAATATTTGAATATGGATAAATTGCTCCGGTGTAACTCGTGTCCTGATCTGTGTCCTATGAGCGACGAGACCTTAAAAGATGCTGCTTTTCTAATTATAGCTGCAGGTGGTATTTTGGAGCTGCTAGGTAATGGCAGAACCCACAGGGACAGTGGAGAATTCATCAGTGCTTATTATTAATCATCCCCCCCCTACACACACACACACACACACACACACACACACACACACACACCAGCACTACACCTCCACCCCCTCCCTCCCCCCAGCAGCGTGATGAGAGACTCGAGCTTCTATGCCCACCGGACCACTCAATGTCATTCCAAATATGGGTGGAAAATTACACCCAACAGCCCTTCCCTCAAAATGGACTCGGAGCAGACGTGAGCTGGAATTTTTTTTTTTCTTTTTTAGCTGCACACAGGTAAGAAAAAAAATTATATATATACATATATATATATATATATATGACCACACAGATATGAGACACATAAGATATTGAGGAGTTATGTCTTCAGAATACAAAATGTGAGGAACCTTATTATATTATGTATGTTTCAGGGAGCAGGTCTATATTGCACCCGGTTTTGTAATATATTTTTATATAAGGATAACTGGGAATATTCAGATTACTGTTACATTGCTGAAATTAATGGACTACATCAAGGGACGTAATTATCAACTGCACAAAATGGCGTTGGAACCTTCTGGGTTATTTCTGCTTTAAGTTTGTTGTTGCAGAGAACAATTGTGTAGTAATCCAAACTATTTTGAACGCCTACACTGATCAATGTAACACGGTACATTATGGATTACATTTTAACAAATGTATTTCGCAATATGCTTACGAGACACAAGCTGTCACAATATTAGCCTCATTTCGAGACGAGCACCCTGTGAAACGGCAGAGCTACGTGCTAACAAATGCATTAAAAAAAGAGAGAGAGAGAGAAAAGGAATAACGCACGCGCACACACACACACACACACACACACACGTCTAGAGTACAGTCCTCTCTCCGATGAGACGCGGAGCGAGCACGCCACAGGAAGTGTGTGTGAAGTTAACAGCACAAGGCCCCCTGTTTTAAAAAGCCTCCAGAGACCTGTTAGCTGGACTGCTCATTTCAATGTGTCTGTCTGCGGGCTGGGAGAAGGACCCGAGCCGGCCTCTTTACGAGGCGCACACTGTCATACGTACACCCAGCACCCATCCACCACCACCCACCCACCCTCCACCCGACGTCCATCTCAGACACTTAACTAGACACTTTCTGCTTACGTCGCCTTTTCTACCAGCCGCGGCCTTTTTTTTCTCCTCCCCCCCATCACCCTCCTTTTAAGACGACTTACTGAATTTACACGCTCCAAGATGGAGACGCTTTTCCGTTAAAATAAAAAGCCAAACAACACTCGTGCGATGGGTTACAACAAGTCTAACATTCCCCCGGTCTGGATTTTGAGAAGAATTTATAGAAAAAAATACAAGAAATGAAGACTTTAAGTGCAATCTCCACTATCTGGCTTTATCTCTCTCTGACTGCACAGTATCGACACTGCTACCCCTCCTTAGAAAAAAGAGTGATGACAGAGAATTGACCCCAATCAGGTGTCTGAGACTGTGTGTAGAGAGAGAGAGAGAGAGAGAGAGAGAGAGAGGGAGAGAGAGACAGAGTGGTAATAAATGGAGGGACAGGCCACAGTGCAGCCATGCCAATGCAGCCACCAGCAGGGCCACTGGGGTCAGGCTGGGGAGGGAGAGGGAGGAGGAGGGGGTAGTGGATGGACGAGCTGCCCCTGCAGGACATCACCACCCCCCCACCCCCCGAACAGCATCAACAAACCTCTACACACACACACACAGACAGAGGCCCTGACCGAGCTGACCGCAGGCTTTCAGCTGCCTCCCATATACACGCAAACAGCGAAAAGGGGGTAAGAAAAAAAAAAAGAGGGAAGAAGAAGGGTCAGCACGCATGGCTCCCAGCCCTCCGGCCTCGTCCACCCCATCCGCCACCACAGCACGGCCCCCCTCTGACCCCCCCCCCCCCCCCCCCGCACCACCACCACCACTGCACTGCTCTTTTGGGCGAACTGTCACAGCCATCATTCACCGTGAAAAGACAAGAGAGGCACTTGACTCCTTTAACTCTGACTTTCACACAACTCGTGTGTGCAACCCCCCACCCATCACCCGGCAGTCCATTCACCCCCCCCCCACCCCCTGCTCCGGGCTGGGAGAGGAAAGAAAGAGCAGCCGGGGCGATAAAATAAAACACGGTGTGTGTGTGAGACAGAGAGAGTGGACGCGGGAAGAGTTAAAGAGACATGTGGGATTAGTTAGCGGCGTGAGACAAGTGTAGGGGGGGGGGGTGTGTAATCGACACAATGATGAGCAGGAGAAGACGATGGTGGACTTGAGATGGTTTTAAAAAGGGTCTGAATTAGTTGGTTAGAGTGAAAAAAAACGCAAAAAAAAGTGTCCTGGTCAAAGGTTTCCGAGCGAGCTCGCAAGTAGAGCCGAGTTAGGAGGCCCTCTGGTGGAGGTAGCACTGCTATACACACACACGCTATCACACACACACGCGCGATCCAAACGCGGTCCGTCCGATGCTCTAACACACACACACGCTCGCTCCCTTCCTCCGTCTGTCACACACGCACGCACACACACAGCCTCTATACAAACGCAAACCACGGCACACAAAAGGGAGAAACAAGCGAGGAAACACGAGAAGCAAAAACATGGGGGGTAAAAAAAAATAAAGGAGAAAAGAAGTGTCATCTCTCTCTGCTGGCAAAAAAATAAAAAAAAGCTCCAGGCAAAACAAGCAGACAAAAAAAAATTTACCAACAGCCGATTTGTGTAAACAAGCATTTTCCCCCTCCCTCTCTCCCCTAACCCCTCCACGAGTTTAGGAAGAAAAAACACAAATAACAAAATATTTCATTGTGCCTCCTCTCTCTCTCTCTCTTTTTTTTGCCTATGCAGAAAAAAAAAATCCTGCCTGGAGATGAGAGCAGAGCGGAGCGGAGTGTTGGAGAGAGAGAGAGAGAGAGAGAGCGGGAGAGAGACAGCGAGGGGGAAACGCAGAGAGAGAGAGCGGCAGAGAGAGCGAGCTAGAGACAGAGAGAGAGAGAGAGAGAGAGAGAGGAGACGGGGGAGAAACACAACTTACCTGCTGTTGTTGCAGATGCAGCAGCTCGACTGTGCTTACTTCGCTGCTCGTGTCACCAGCGCTTGATCTCCCATCTCTACTGCCAGCCTCTAATTGGCTGCTGCTTAGGGTGCTCATTCCATTTTGACTCATTGAACTGTTGCTTATTGTCTCTGTGGCCGACTCCTGCATCATCATGATTTAAAACCTAGAAGTGATTAAGAGGCACCAGTTAGGGCTCTTCTTGTTACAATTTCAACCCCCCCCCCCCCCCCCCCCCCCAACACACCCGCCCCCCCCCTCACCCCCCCGCCCCAGTCCCGGCTTTTTTCTTTTCTTTTTTTTTAACACCCCCCCTCCTATTTTTTTTTTTCTTCCATTATCAAGCCCCCTCGGTTTTTTCACCCCCCCCCTCTTTTTGCAAATTAAAGCATTTAAAGAAGAGGGAGGGAGGGAGGAAGGGGGGGGGGGTTAGAAAGAGAAAGGGTGGGGGGGGGGATGCAGGAGGAGCAATTATGCATTCATTGTGTAAATGAAGCAATACAAAGAGATGCACGTCCCGGTGCTGGTTCCAAATGGGAGGGTTGTTTTTTTGTTTTTTGTGTTTTTTCCTCGCCGTGGTTTATCTTTTCGTTTTCAATGGCCTGAAATGTGCACTGAAACTGAAGCATATGGGCTGGAGCAAAGGTTTAAGACAAAAATAAAAAGTTGCAGCATGTTTTTTTTCATATAAATTAAAGTTGTGAGTGGTGGAAAAAAAGCAAAATATAAGAACGCACACACACGTACACACTCCACACAGACAGCTAACATATTTGCCATTGTTTTGTTTTTCCTCTTCTTCTATTTTTTAATTTTAAAGCGCGTGTCGCATCTGAATGGAGGCGCCTAATGACGCAAAGCTAATCATGCAAAATTAAAATTTGGTGGCGGGGAGGGAGGGGAGGGGAGGGGAGGGGAGAGGAGAGGAGGGGAGGGGAGGGGAGGGGAGGTGGAGGGAGGAGGCACCCAAAAATCACATGGTGCAGGGTTTGCTGATGAAGACTATAATGGGTTTGTGGAGCTTTGACGGTGGCTAAATACAAGCCGCCTCTCCAGCGCACGCCGTGTACAAATTCACCACGTTCGACTCCATCAAACTTTGCGAGGGGTGTGGGATCTAAACGTACGGAGGGGATCTTTTAATACGTCCCCTTCTTCGTCTATCAGATAGAGAGAAAAGAGAAAAAAAAAGGGGGGGGAGGCGAAAAAATCTATCACGAATATCACTAATGATTGTGCTAAAAACAGCATAAATTATGCATATTACCTCCTCTCTCTCTCTCCAGTAATAAATGTTTTATCATACCCCCCCCCCCCCACCCTCCACAATACCACCCCACACACACACACACACACACACCTCTCTCCTCTACCTCCGCCCGGTGCATTTACTGCTCTGCACCTTCACTGGGAGCACAGAGAAGCCCCCCGCCAACATAAATAAGACACACGCACCCGCAACAAACCCATAAGAAACAGAGAAAAATGGCCGGAGATGCAACCGGCCGGATGGCAGACTCCATTCGGAGGATAATTATTTTTCCTTAATATTTAAAATATCAGGAACATTTGAGGCAATTAATATTTCACTGCCTGGTGGGCGAGGAGTTTGCTTTCCAGAAAGGAGAGCGAGGAGGAGAAGGTGGTGGACGGGATGGCCATTATTGAACAGTCCCCTTTGCTTTCTTTCATGTTTTTTTAAAAAAAAAAAAACAACAACAAGGGTTTAAAAAGTGCAACTCCATCCACGTCCAACAAACGCCTACAACAAAGGAGGAACCGGGAGTCTGTGCTCCCAGCTCCCTCGGCCGGCAAACACAGTTTTAATAGAAGTGTGTACACGTCCTTCAATTTGCGTCCGTCTGTGTGTGTGTGTGTGTGTGTGTGTGTGTGTGTGTTTGACGAGGGGCAGATACAGGACAGGCCTTAAAGGATGTCCACAGCCAGGATAAACAGGATCCAGGCAGGGAGAACAAACAGGGCTGAGCTGTTACACAGAGCAGGGCGACAGCTGCCCGGGACACAAGTAAATAGGGAAGAGGCCGGGACGAGGCGTGCTTGTGAACAAACAGGCCCCTGTTAAACACCGTGGAGAGGGAGGGAGAGGGAGAGAGAGAGAGAGAGAGAGAGAGAGAGTGAGAGAGAGAGAGGTGGTGGAGGGGGACATGAAAAGAATGAGAGAGAGAGAGACAGGGAAAGAGAGAGAGAGGGAGAAAAGGAGTGGGTGGAGGTGGCGTACAGGGGGTGGTGGGTGAGGAGGGGGTAAGGTGGGAGGTGGGTGGGTGGGTGGGTGTGAGACTGGCACAATGTGACATCCAATCCAGTGATGAATCTCAGCATAAGAAACTCAAGGCTGCAGCCGAGATCAGCCGGCTAATAAGTATTCAAATTAGGCATAAATTTTACATGCCCGATGTTTAAAATATTCAGAGAAAGACTGTCTGATTGCCTTTACTACAATTTTATGAACATTCTAATGGAGCCTGGATCTCTCTCTCTTTCTCCTTCTTTTTTTACATTTTTTTTTCCCCCCTTTCTCCCGGACGCGGAGCACGGCCGCGCAGGAAACTTACGGAGGAGGACGGAGAAGAAGAAGAAAGAGAAGAAGAAGAAGAAGAGACGAGGAATTTTTTAATAACCTCTGAATGGAAAACGGATGCTTTTGTTATGAACAACCCGGTGAAGTTTGCTATAGATTCTGTTAAAATAAACAGAAAACCGTCTGCCGCCCGCCGCCTCCACCCCTCACCAAAATGTATTAAAAAGAAAAAAGGTGTCTAACTGCGACGTAATGATAATGCAGATGTATGCAAAGTGTATTCGCGGAGATCAGATGGTGCTTTAACCTTAATGACAGCGGTGAGATAAATTAATTAGCCATCTAAAGGCGGCATTCAAATCTGCCAATTAGAATGTCAATTAGAAACACAGCCGGGCTGTGGTGACGAGCAGGCGGCCGGGCGGTGGATCCGACTGTGGGGGTGATGGAACTGTCACAGAGAGAGAGGGAGACAGAGAGAGAGAGAGAGAGAGAGAGAGAGAGAGAGAGAGAGAGAGAGACATTCAGAAAGAGAAAGAGAGAGAGAGAGAGGAACACACAATACTCAAGAGAGACTGATAGTGACAACACTCCGCACCTCAGGGTGTGACTATATGCACGTGTGGATCTGTGTTGCTGTGTGTGTGTGTGTGTGTGTGTGCCCTCTGCCTCAGGGCTACCAGCCCTGACCTCTGGCTCGGGTTCTCCTAAACCAACTGGGTCGGAAAGGGAGCCACACCACACCACGCCACCCCCCCCCCACCACCCAGTGGCGAGACCGGCTGGGGCCTTCGCTCTAACACCAGGGGCACTGCCAGGTCACACACACACACACACGCACACACACACACACACACACACATACACGGGTACGTACGTGTGAGTGTGTGGTGTTTGACATCCCATAAATTGCCGGTGTCCTGCATTTCGACACACCTGCTATTTGATGCCATTTCCTCAAGCCATAATCTTCCAATGAGGGAGGGGGTGGCGGGGTGTAACAGGGTGTGAGTGGGGTAGGGGGTGGGGGGGTGGGGGGGGCCCAGACCACTTATTATCCCGTGATCGGAAACAGAGAGGAAAGGGCTGTTATTGCCCTGGTAATACGCCGGTAATTCTGCAGATGTATAGCTCTGGGAAGGAAGATGATAGTGATACCGCACGTTTAGCTTGTGGGGAGATAGCAAGTAGTGGGGGGTGGGGGGGGGTGGGAGGGGCGTGAGACAACTCCACGCTCTCTAAATTTACCGACGCCGATGGTTCCCAACGTTTCCACCGAGGCGAAGGCCCAGATCGGAGGGAGAGGCGTTCCCTGGTTAAGCAAAGATAGACACAGGCGGACACTTTATTTGCCAAAGCTTCAGACCAACTCCGGCTTTTGTCTCATTCCTTATGCAACCATACCCTCTCCCTCTCTCTCTCTCTCTCTCTCTCTCACTTGCTATTCCTCTTCGAGCTCGGGCAAATATTTACTCTCCCGATTCCTGCGCTACGCAAATCTGTCTCCTCCATCAGGTGCGGAATCTGAGAAAGGGTCCTGACGACGCATTCTGGCCCGGAGATTGGAAGAATTCCTCCTCTTTTCTTCCCAGAAGTGACACAACAAAGGTGCAAGGAGAGCCGAACCCTATTCCCTTCCTTCCATACGCACACACACACACACACACACACACACACACGCACACACACATATCATTAAAGGGGGGAAAGAAGCAGCCCTCCATCTTTGTTTGCGAGCTCTAAAAGCCCTTAATGTAGCCTCATTACCTGGCCTGTCTCCCGCTCCATCATGTGCGGTAAACACACACTATGACACCGGCCATCCATCTAGTGGGAATACACAGCTGTCTGCCGTGCCGCAGCACTGTCTGGGGAACACTGGGGAATTTAGCACACGCACACACACACACACACACATGCTACGTTGTTAACACACAACAGGGCTTGACACTGGTCTCCCTTGCAGGGGCTCTCTGGGGGTCATCCATTTTTGGGGCGTGAGGAAATTCTCCAACGTGTCTCTATCTGCTGACACTGATCACCCCCCCTCTCTCTCTCATTCTCTATGCATGAGTCGTAACGAGAAAAGAAGAAATGTTTTCATCAGAAAGGAGGTGGAGGTGGTGGTGGTGGAGGGGGGAGAGAGAGAGAGAGAGAGAGAGAGAGAAAAGAAAAGTGACCGGTAAATCTGTGATCCCAGACGTCGCTTTCATTATCGGGTTCACGTTTCTGGGGCGGGCGGGCGGGCCTGGAATTCTGTTTCGGAGATCAAAATAATAATACAAAAATAATAGAAATTACATTTCACAGTCTGCTGACTCCACAGCGCCCGGTGATCAAGTGGAAATGCGCTCGGCGTTTTAAAATAATCACCGATTCTGTGCTTGAGTGAAATTAATTCATCATTGCCATAAGTTACCGTGCATGCAAAATAAAGCGGAGATGGTGGGTAAAAAAGAGGGGAGCTCCCTGCATATTCAATACTTCAGATTGCTTAATAAATCAAAATGCCACGTATGTGCCGACCAAAAAAAAAAAAAAAGTGCTTAAAAACACTTTTTTGAAAAGGGAAAAAAAAAAAAGTAATGAATTTCATCTAAGGGCCGATAAAGACGAGCACACACAAAAAAAAGTTTGAAATAACTCCGGCGGTAGCAGATTTATGCAAATCGTGCCGTAAACGTGCGCCTTCAAAGAATCTTTGATGATGATCACACGCCTTGCTTGTACTCGTGGGTGCGTGCTGCAACTTTTCTCCCCCCCCCTCCCTCTCTCTCTCCCTCTCTCTCTCTCTCGCTCTCCCTTCCTTCCTTCCTTCCTCCTCCTGGTTGCGAGGTTGTGTCACTCGGAGCACCGGGAGCAGTTCAATACAGCCTTCCAGCTCCGAGCGAGTGGCTTTAGAGCCGGGAAAAAAGATGGAAAAAACGACCACTTGGAAAAGCTGCGTTCCACCAAAAACCCAGAAACCCAGGCGCACCCCCCCCCCACCACCACATACTCCTCACCCCCCCCACCACCACCCACCCACCCTCCTCTCCGGATTAAGGGAAGGCGAGCCAGGAAGGCTGCCTGCGCCGTAGAATTAAAAGCTTCCTTTTTGGCACTAAAGGGCCACCATAAAAGAGCATTAATGACTACTTCTTATAAACCTGTGTATGGTAATGGTTTCTGCTCTCAGATAGAGGAATTTCAAAAGTGTGAAATAAAGATTGCTTCAGAATAAAAAAAAAAGAGAGGGTGGGTGTAAGGGGGGTGGAGGAGGAAGGGGGGGTTAGGAAATCATATTTACAAAATCAGGAGTGGGGCCAAATGAAAAGAGATGAATATGAATAATGGACTTTGCTTTTTCTTGCTCCCTCCTCTCTTCAGGATTAACATTATTCAAAGCAACAGAATCAAATGTGGTTATCTCCTGTCCAATGAGCCCCACGCCGGGAGAAGCCTCACTCATGTTTCAGTTCTTCATTTGAGCCGACAATAAATCGCAGTTCGCCGATAGGAGACGTTCAGCGGAGAGCGTTCGGAACTTAATTCTCCTTCTATTTACAATAAGGAGATGAGACAGAATAAGATAAAAGGCCGACTATTTGCCACAGTGTGTATGTGTGCCTAAATAGAGTGTGTGTGTGTGTTACACAGTGTGTGTTTGTGGGAGCAGAGAAAAGATGGAGGGGCGTGTGTGTGTGTGTGTGTGTGTGTGTGTGAGACATAGAAGAAAGTGTGTAAAGTGCATGTTCAATTGTGCGGCCCGCACAATGTCTCCTCAGAATCAAATGCGAGGGGCTGTGGTGAATGGCGTGCATGATACTGCGCTAATACAATTTTACACGAACGCGACGACAATAGCCAAACAGCGCAGGCTAGAAGAGAGAGAGAGAGAGAGAGAGAGAGAGAGAGAGAGAGAGAGAGAGAGAGAGAGAGAGAGGAGAGAGAGAGAGAGAAAGGAGGAGGAAGGGGTGCGAATTGAAATCAATAATTTTTGGGGGGCAGATTTAATTTATAGTCTTTTCTGGAAGAAGAGGAAATAATAAGGGAAAAAAAAAAAAAAACACCAGCGCAGCACTAAAAGGCAGACTGGTTAAACCGGTCGGCGCGGCGCAGCACGCCCCGCGCAGACGGAGGCGAGGGAAAGAGAGAGAGAGAGAAAAAAAAGAGGAGGAGAGAGGAGTTTTCTCCGAGCGCTCAGGCTCATCCCATATCATTTCCACGTTTGCCCGTCAGGCGAGGCGGTGACGAAAGCCCCCAATCAGTCGGCTCTCATTTGCATATTTGCCAATTCTGTTAATTAACTCAGCCCACCTAATCAGGGAAGGCTAATTGACCTATAAAGAGGAGGAAGGCCCCGTTGTCTCGTCCAATCATCTTTAAGGAGGTGGAGGAACGCGTGCATTTATATAAGTGAGACCTCCTCGCGAATGCAAGTGTTTCTCCACTCAGATTTTTTTTTCTCCTCTCTCTCTCTCTCTCTCTCTCTCTTCCCCCCTCTTTTCATTTCCAACCTCACGACGAGCGAACGGGAGCGGTGGAGCTGAAGGAAAGACAGAAAAAGACAGAAAAAGAAGAGAGAGAGAGAGAGAGAGAGAGAGAGAGTCCGAGGGAGGAAATATGAAGAGGAGCTGGTGACAGTCGGATGGACCCCGGTGTGCTCGGCACGGCTACAGAGACATAGCTCATTGTGACGTTTCCAGTTATTTCTGGTTGATTAGGGCCATTATGTCTGCGGGCTCTGATTTATGTTGTCATTCCCCTTCAGCAGTCCTGCATCGATAGATCTTAATGAATTGGTAAATAAGGGTGAAGATTGCGCTTGACAACGCCGCAACATTCCTCATTCATACCAGACAAGATTTATGTAACCAATTAGGAGCATAACAGAAGAAAAAGAAGGGGGGGGGGTGAAGTATGGGAGGGGGGGTCAAGAGAGAGAGAGACAGAGAGACAGAAATATCATCTTTGCACAAAATGACCAAAGTCTAACCCCTACGACTAAATAGATAATGGGCGAGTCTTTAACGCCGGCTTAGTCACACTCTCTCCGTGCCCGGTTGGGGGACTTTTTAAAAACTGACGAAAAAAAGGGATCACTCCCTGCTTCCTCTCAGGATTTAAAGAAATTGATTTTGTGCAAAAAAAATAATATATATATATATATATACACACACACACGCAGGGAGGAGAGGCTGCGTGACAGCACGGCGCTGCCAGGCTGCACCTCGCAGACACACACACACACACACACACGCACACACACACACACACACACACAGGTTGCTCAATCAGCAGCGAGGAGGCGACGTCCGAGCAAGACGTCGGCGATGGAAGCAACAGATTAAAAATTAAGCTCTTGCCAACAAAGCGCCGCTTTGATATGGAAATATTAAATTCAAGAACACAGAAGCATCCCCAAAAAAAAATGAAGAAGGAGTGATAGAGAGAGAGAGAACAGTGTGTGTGTGTGTGTGTGTGTGTGTGTTTGGGGGGGGGGGGCCACTTGAATCACTTTGAAATATCGACCGTAAAAATATCAGCTGGATTTCTGTTTTTTTTTTTTTTTTTTTATCAATTCATTTGCCCTCTCTGGACGAATAAATTCAATTATTTTAAAATATGTATATTTATATAGCTGTATATATACACACACACACACACAGGTCAGGGACATAGAAGCGCTGGTGGTCAGTAGCCAGGCGACAGGCCAGGAGGAGCCACGGGGCAGGAGTGAACAGAGGTGGAAAATGAGAGCCGGAGTGATACGGGGCGAGGAGCGATGGAGCCGGGCTCCTCTCAGCCTCTCCTCTCTTCTCTTTTTCCACCTTCAAGCACATGCAAATGAGGCCCGCGCCGCTTAACTGCATCATTTATGTAGATAATAGCGGCATCATCATTACGGTGGTGTGTGCGTGCGTGTGTGTGCGTGTGTGTGTGTGTGGAGGGGGGGGGGGCTCAAATTAAATTACATCACAATTAGCATAACAAAGTGATTGGTTAAACTTTCAAAACAAATAACGCGACGCGGGGTCTAATGAACGGTGTTAATTGGCCCGCCGCGCTTTCTAAATAAAAACACGCCGGTAAACATGTGCTTTAGTTAAACTGGTCTCAAATTATTATTTTTTCCCCCCCCCCTCGCCTCTTTTATTATTATTATTTGTTTTTTTGTTTTTTGTTAAATTACACAATCAGACAGGGAAAAAAAAACAACATCACAGACGAGGGATTGAGAAGCGGATACTGCCAGGGGGATTTGTAAGCCGAAATATAAAATGTGTAGCATTTAATTTTATTGCGCTAAAGAAGCTATTATATGCCAGACTCTGGAGAACAATGTAAATTATCTGCCTTCAAAATGGAGTTTGGGCCAATTCTCCATGTGAACTAATCACATAGCTCATTATGCATTAGGGTATTAAATTATGAAGAGGAGTCCCTTTCGCATTCCTGCACAAAGCCCTATGAAATGTTAATAATATGCCCACAATAGGCCAATACGGCGGCCGGCTCGGCCCTCATCAATATTTAAGTAAACAAATGATCCCCGCTCGTCTTTGATAAAGATAATTAGCGCTCCGCCACCGATTCAGCCTCGTGACCTCTCTCCACCACTTTCAAACCAAACATCTGCTCCGAAGAGTTTGGGATTTTTCTTCCTTTTTCTCTCTCTCTCTCACTCTCACTCACTCTCACTCCTTTCGCATCGAGAAAACAAACAAGTCAAACTTCGGCTAAAAGCTTTTGCCCCCCCTCCCTCTCTCCCTCTCTCTCAGAAAAACACACATCTGCAGCTGATTAATATTTGATTGTTATTAGCTCAGCAGAGGTTACACAGTGGCTGTGCCCTTTTCTTCTTCTTCTTCTTCTCCTGCTCAATCCCTTCCCACCCACCCCTCCGCCCCCCCCGCCCACCCCTCCACACACACACACACACACACCTCCCTCTGATTTTAATGATCTGTGATTAGTTTAGCGGACGAGGAGCAGCAACATCTGGAAAGCACCGCGATGCGCCCACCAAAACTAACGCAAGAGCAAGAGCAAGGGGAGTTCATGCCCACGCGCACGACACACACACACGCGGCACATGTGCACGCAAAACCGACAAGAGGAGGCGCGCACGCTCTCTCTCGCCACACACACACACACACACATTGCACACATACAGACATTCATCAGCACTAATTAAGTAGCAGATTAATAGACCGCCGGTTACACACAGTGGGATGAACCAAAAAGGCTTGAAAACACACAGAAAACACAGAATGAGAAAGAAAGAAAGAGAGAGAGAGAGAGAGAGAGGAAGAGCCTGCAGCCTCAGACCCAGGATTGATGGGTGGATGAGGAGGTGGATGGATGGATGGATGGATGGATGGCATCTTC
>CM055209.1:6950298-7128142 GCA_029224185.1 Karalla daura | reverse complement strand
GGCCAGAGAGCAAGAGAGAGAGAGAGAGAGAGAGCGATAGAGAGAGAAGCAAAGGGGGCTAACATTAAACAACTGCTGTTAATTGCTCTAAGCGTCCACATTACGCCAGTAATTTCTCCATTTCTCTTTCAGCGCTGAGGGCTCCGGGCTAGAAAGCTCCTTCAGCCTCTCTAATAAACTACTCACAATGCCTCGCTGGAAAAGACAAACAAGAGGCCCCTGGCCTTGGAAAACGCTTCACTGAGGGTGGGGGGGTGGTGGTAGCGGGGGGTGCTACTATGCCCAGTCTCTACACATGGGTGACAAACTGCACGCCGCCTCCCTTCAGGTATTTACTCCTCCTCCTCCTCCTCTTCTCTTCTTCTTCTTCCTCTGCTTTTGGCTGCCAAGGTCAACGGAGACGAACAGGCCCACCAGCGTCTTGATGTGGTGGCAGCGGAGCAGTGAAAGGAGAGAGAGGAGGAGGAGGAGGAGGAGGGAGACAGACATGTGTAGTGGGTGAAGAGAGGAGGGGGTGGCGGTGGCAGCAGCTGGTGGGGATGGTGGCAGGGGCGAGGAGGAGGAGGAGGAGGAAGAGGAGGAGGAGAGGCAGTGGATCTATGATGCAGTACGACGGTGTGATGACGAATGCTGCTTCCCTGATCGCAGTTTTCACAGTTTACACACGCACACACACACACACACACACACACACACACACACACACACACACACACACACACACACACACACACACACACACACACACACACACACACACACACAAGCAATTAAAAAAGACACCTTAAGGTGGAGTACGCTGCCTCTGGGGCGTCCGTTTTCTCGTCGCAACAAGACGCCAAAAAGTACACACACGCCGTCACGTGTCGCACTGTTAACCCTTGGCTAGACCTTGCACTACACACACACACAAAATAAAAGCACAAAAAGGGACAAAAAGAAGACAACTGGTGCCACTCCCCTCTCCGACATGGACGACACAAATGATGTCTCCCCACGTCTCATGTCAAACAAAAAAGCATGAAAGAAGAGCCTGAATAAAAAACAGAGACCAAGCCCAAACACAGCCGCGCACACACCATTCATTGACGGCCACACAAATGTTCCACAAGCACAATTCATCAGCCACTTAGCGCTGCCCGCAAATAAATAAATAAAGATGTAAATAAAAAGACGAATAAGCCGTAATGAGAGGGTCGGGGCTCTCTCTCTCTTTCCCTCTCGAGTCTCGAGCAACGTTGATCACACGATGCGTTGCTTATGGCCAGAGAGAGAGAGAGAGAGAGAGAGATGAGAGAGAGAGAGAGAGAGAGAGAGAGAGAGAGAGAGGGAGGGAGAGCGGAGACCATTACGGACCGGTGATTATATAAGTGGTTGGAAGGCAGCACCATTTTAATATACTGTACTTAAGCACCCGGGGTATCCATGGCAACTTGCCTGGCGCCGTGCATTCAGAAAATCCCTAATGAAATGCCTATTAAGTGGCTGATAATGACAGTGTCCAAATATATTTGCATATGTATTTTGTGGCCAAAGAAGGGAGGGAGGGAGGGAGGGAGGGAGGGAGGAGGGGTGATGGTGGTGGAGGGGGCCTGATTACAGCAATCCGGACAATAAACGTGCTGATTTTTGTTTTGTTTTTATCATCGGGAGGAATTATAGTTATTTTAGGAATTACTCAGATCTCCCAAAAAAAACAAAAAAAAACCCCCAAAAAACAATGGCAATGACAGTTAAGTCTGATCCATGGAATAGGGCTACAACCAATGATTATTCTGCAGCGGATTCATCTGTTGACCACTTTCTTGAGTTGTAACCCAGTTTATAAAATGGCGCAAAATGGCAAAAACTGGCCACCTGTGTGGCACAATGGCCATGATAAGGTCTTTAATGCCCTCGTCTTGTCCTCACCTCAACAAAATCCAATTTTCTATAAAAAGGAGCCAGAAAATATTCACATTTCTAAATCTGAGATCAGAGATTTGTTGAAATCATTCCCAGAAAAATGTTTTAAATGTTTGAATTGACTAATCTTTTCCTTAAAGTAGTTTCATGTGGTTCAATTAGCTTTTCATTAGTCCTAATTAATCTAACTTTTTTGGGAGGTAAAAGTTGTGCAAAGAGGGATGGGGAAGGAAAAGAAAAAAAAGAGAAGAGGAGAAGAAGGAGCAGTGGCGGTGAGTGTGAACCGAGGCCCCTTCGCCTTCCTCTGGAGTCTCCACATGTGACTTCCATTTGCGACTTTGGCTCAGTGCCCAACAGGACATCCCTGAGAGAGTGTTTGCTTGACTCAATATCAACAGCCCGAGTAAGCAGCATGGAGAGGTGGAGGGGGTGGAGGAGAGGTGTGTGGAGTGGCGGTGGTGGTGGAGGAGAGGATGGGGGGGGGGGGGGGGGGGGGGGGGGGGGGCATGGGGTGTGTGTGTGTGTGTGGGGGGGGTCAGGTTCCTATTGAAAATAAACCGCTCGCCCGGCCCAGAAATATCGAGACTGCGCCGCGAGGAGCCACGTATAGCGGGCTTAATGATACCTGCCGCCACCCCCCCCCACCCCTCCATCCCTCACCCCCCCCATCTCTCACCCCTCCATCCCTCACCCCTCCAGCTGCTCTGGCCGCCGCCTGCTCACACAGACAGACAGCGGGCGAGCGGGAGTTAAAGTATACATTACAGCAGAAAAATAAAAAGAGATCGAAATGACAGAAGTCAGACAGTTCAAGCTGACCGGGCCTCTTGAAACGAAGGAGCTGGTAGACTAGCGACAGACACTTGAGGTTAAATTGGCCCTCCTGTGCCTCCTCTTATTTTCCCACCACTGCAGCTGCCTCCAATGCCCCCCCCACCCTCACCCACCACCCTTCTTCTTCTTCTTCTTCCTCTCCTCCTCCTCCTCCTCCAACACACACAAAAAAAGGCTTTTCTTCAAAAGAGTATTTGAATTAAATGAGTTGCTGAAATCAAAGGCGCGGCTGAGCCGGGTAAATTTAAAACAAGCAAGTGCGACTCACAGCAGTTTACCTGTTATACCGCAGATTGGAATTAGATCAAAGACGTCGCACATGGAAGACAACTTGCCTTTTTTCACAGTGGTAGATATTATCATATGGTAAAGGCGGTCGGCGTTCAAATTAGACGTCCCTTCCCGCATGCGAAAGCCGCATGCTACCGAGTTGTTTTTTCTTTTTTCTCTTTTTCATTTAACGTGCCTGGCCGTGTCGTCAAGATGAAGGTTACGGGGATATATAAAAAAAAAAAAAAAGGAAAAAAGATACTACGGTGGTTTCATGCGTTAAGATTTCCTGTAGGGATGAATCTGACACCCATTTATGACAGCGATCTGCAGTGTCTGCCAGGGAGATTGTCGTTCCCGGAACCGGAGGCTCCACAGCTGAATGGCAGCAGGACAAGCTCCGCTGGCACTCAAAAGAGCACAACACCTGGATACGCTACGCCGCCGAGCGCCATCTCCAGATCCGAGGAGGTCCTGTGAGGGCGTCGGCGTGTAGCGGCGAGAAACACCTCCACGCGTGATGATAGAAACGTCAAACATCCGGGCGAGCGGATCCCATAAAGTTTGGGCATCATCTCTGGGAAGCTATCGAGGGGCTCCAGGGCAGAGACCTCCCATTAGCCCCGGGGTCCTCTGACTTACCGCTGACACAGTGGCTACGGCTAAAACATCATTGAACTAGACACCAATAACACCTTAGAAAAAAAAAAAAGAGCCCCAGATCAAATTAATTCGGGAAAACGACATTCCAGCAAAGAATAATAAACTCATTATAAGGAAATTTCAAACTCCTCTATTCTCCGCACCACGGCTAATTCAAACCTAATTTTTACTAGCCACTAATTTGAGGGCGAAGGGCGGGGGATAGGAATTACATCTGGAGGTAATTCATTGTGTGGAACTGAGCCCAGTGGAGACTACAGCGTCTCTCTCCCCCCACCAACTCTACCCACCCAAACCCACCCGAAAAAAAAAGAAAGAAAATACAGAGAAGCAAGACATAGAGAACGATCTACTTAGGTGAGTGGGACTTCCGGAGCACAGAAATGCCACTTTTTTTTTTTTTTTTTTTTTTTTAAACCAAAAATGTTTTGAATGTGCCGTCACTGGGCTGGTGGACCGGAGAGGATACAGGTGCTGTCGGCTCAGACAGACAGACAGAGACTGATTAATAGGAGAGACGGATTTTCAGGAAATGTGGGACTCCTTACACCGTTCAAAGTTCTCCAGACAGCACCAGGATTTAGTTTAAGGATCTGCGTGGGTAACTTTAACTCTATCCGGGTGTTGTGCCCACTCGAAAGGCTCTGAGTTTACGAGGACGCCGCCCCCCCCCCCCCCACACCCTCCACACACACACCCCCCCCTTTCTCCTTCAAGTGACCAGCTACAGCTGGGCCGCCTAAGTGGGGCCGGCTAATAAACGGCACTCTTTTCCAACAATCTGCTCTTTCAAAGCCCTGTGTAAAAAGAGAAAAAAAAGGTATCCAGCTGTATCAGTTTCACCGTATGGATGCAAACTTCACACTTATTTGCGAGGAAGTATTTGTGCTGGTGGGAAGAAGGGAGGGTAACGAGGAGAAAAACCGGTTACGTTTGAAAGATTTACCTTGATTGCACCCAAAGGAACTGCACGGTTCAAGCTGGGCGAGGTATAAAAGTTTGGGTGACTGACAATCGGGAACGGCTGAGGATCCGTGCTGGAGGACATTAAGGTGTGATAGAGAGAACCCTCTACTCTACCCCCACCCTCCATCCCCTGCCACCCCACCCCCCCACCCCCCCACCCCCAACACTAAATGTGTTTTCCAAATGAAAATAAACGGAGTCCGGCCAGTTTGAGGCAGTCACACTCTGGAATATGAGATCAAATGAAGGCTTCTGTGGAGGCTGAAAAGGAGAAATGAAATGGCTTCCGAGGGGGAGATGTACCGAGTAATAAAATTACTCCTTTATATCTTCCTAAACAGCACATGTCCCCCCCCCCCCCCCCGGAGTGGGTGAAGGCTCCGCTTTGGTCAAAGACAAGTATGCAAGTGGCAATTTTGCCTTGGGGGAAGATTCGGGCGATACACTTCTCGAGACTTGGCGCGCCGCAATTTTCCTGAAAACGAGAAACTATTTCAGCAACAAGTTAAGCGAAACTTTGGGAAGTTTCACTTTGATGATGTGCCGGCACACGTCGCCATTGAAAGGTATGTTCCATTAAACGGGAACGGCGGGATGACTCATAAGCCTATTGCTTTTCAATGAGCTCAAACCGGGCCGAAACGTCCGGGTGAACAGTCGTATCTCACAATAAAACACACGGTTTCCTCTGAACTGACCATGATGGCGCTACTTGAAATTGGTTAGCTATTCCGGTTATACAGACATGGTTCCATTTGGCGTTTGCGGGGGGAAATTTACAACAAAAATATGACTAACTACTTAAAGTCGAGCAATTGATTTGTATTCTCAAAAAGCTGGTCACAATAATATTCAGATGGACTTTTTGCTTCGGCAGAGGGGCTGTATTAGAGGACATTTGCAATTGGAGAGAATACATTATAATTCATTATACAGTAGCTATTAAACCTTCAGTAAAAATGCTTTAGCACAAGGATTGAGCCACTTATCAGACCTACTCACTACCTTTAAAAGCTGTCCATGTTCAGTACTCTGAGTGGCAAAAAAGCAATCGCTGATGACTCTGAAAATAGGACTAGATGTACAATTTATCAAAACAGAAACGGCTGGCGGGGATTTCAGAGAGACGAGTTGTAACTGTTTGTTCAGAAATCACGGGAGAAAGGCCGACTGCAATTTGAAGGAATTAAAAAAAAAAGCCAAGAGATTCAGCGACACCATTCCTGAGTGGTTCGGATCACAATGACCAGAGAAATCCAAGTCTGAGATAACAAAAAAAAACATGCATATAGCTTGTGAGACGTTCACAGGTGCTTAGCATCTGTTGTAACCCTTGTGTTTTTTTATCAAGTTCGACTTTCCAACACCGTTTTAACATGTCCTCTTCGCGGAGGTTAATCAAAGTAAAGAATACGTCAAATGAAATAAATTACTTGCAGATCGGCGCACGTCTGCTCGCTCCGGTTTGTTTTCTGCCGGCTGGGAACGTAATTAAGTGGTTTACGGCGGGTCGATGATGTTTGCGCTGTCACTGCGAATTAATTTCTGGCGCGAGCACAATTTGGAACTTTATTCTCGGTGACAACCTGCGAGGCCGTTGTTTACAAACACGCGCGAGCGGCGAGCAGACTCATTAGAGAGCTCGTAACTCCGCCAAAAATAGTGCGCAGAGAACGCTTGTCAAGCCGTCAACGTTTTTTTTTTTTAATTTACGCAAAAGGCGCCCAATTACACGCGGAGGCAGCGGTTTCGGCACTTAGCGAACTTTGGGGAGACATCATTAAACTTTCTCTCCGCGTTGCCTCCTGCCTCCTGCCCCCCCCCCCCATGTCGAAGCCCGTTGCCATCTGTTTGGAGGAAGACGAATGGCGGACGGGATGTTTCTGACAGCTTAAAAGTACCCGTCAGCCGCCTGCGAGACATCTCCCCGTGCACATCCAGGCCCCCGAAACCTTCCCAAACAAACAGCAGGCTCCACTTCAAATACATAGCAGGACTGTTAGGTAATCGTCTCCTTTGTTCGCTGCTCTCCCCCGAGCCTCGGTGACTAACCTCCATCTCTCTCTCTCTCTCTCTCTCTCCCTCTCTTCCCTCGTTCCACCTCGAGCTGACAACACAACACTTAATGCTGCCAGGGCTGGCCCATGACAAATGGCTAGGCATCATTTGGAAATGTACACACGGCATCTGACATATTCAAAAGGGAGCGCCCGTTGTCTGTTGTGTTGTGATGACAGTACCAGCATGCTTTAAAAGCCTGTGGTGGGGGGTGGGGGGGGGGGCGAAGGTGGAAGGGGGGGGGCAGCACAAGGGCTCTTTGTTTTTGGGACGGGACAAATCTGAGGTTTCCTTTTGGATATTCAATATCCTGCAAGGTACAAAACAGAGTTACAGTAGTCTAGTGTCTGGAGTTTTTTTGGTTTTTTTTTTTTTAGTGTGGGGTGGGGTGGGGGTGGGGGGGTTAGCGGTTTGCTACGTGTGTCTGCGAACTGTTGCACGCTCCTTAGTCAACTGCTGTGTGGCTTTGCGTGAGTTGCTTCCAACAAAGCCTGGGAAATCAATCAATCTGCGAAGAAATACCTCTTTATGCCAGATGTGGCACAAGGAGGAAGAAAAAAAAAAGGAAAAAAAAAGAACCAGGACTTAAAAAGACTTGCTTGTGTTAGGCAACTCTGAGGGTCTAAACACTACAAAACGGTGCTGAGATTATTATTTATCGTGAATGAATCAAGCTGTCAAATGCTACCACCCCCACCCCGATCCACCCCCCCCTCCCCCTTCATCCCAACTTTGAATTTCTTGCTTGTTATTTTAGGTGGCGTCTCTAAGGCAAAGCATGCCAAATCTCTGAGAGCGTAAACGTCTCACTCTGAAATATATCTCCACTGTTTACTTAACAAGTTGCCAAGGAGAATGAAAGACAAATGTTTCATTAGCAGGTGACTTTTTTTCCCCTTTTTTTTGTACGTGCGCGCCTTTCTTTTTTTTTTTTACAAGTCTTTCAGTAGTTCCGCTCGGCTCGTACACACCGCGTGTAATTATAAATGCAACGCTCGCTATAGGGAGCTGAACTTTTCACACCTTTCAAAGCCACAAAATTGGACGGTTTTGTGGCGGCGCAGCTGCCGCTCCACGCTAATGCAAGGCGGTGTCATATGAAAAATATTCCTCTCCCCAAACCACAGGGCTGGTCATTAATGAAACACAGGCTGCGCAGTGAGGTCATACAGAGTCTAGATTTCAGCAGCCACACTTAAAAACCGCTCAGAGAGAATAGAGAAACATGAACACAAATCAGATTCCAGCTCCAAGGACGGGGAAAATAAATAAATAGAGAAAGGCACTGGCCCCTCTCACATTTTCCCCCAGCGCTCTGCAAACAACCGTCAACTGCAGCTCAGAAACAGCTCACAATGAGAGCAGACTAAACAATCTGGTCCCGGCCAAGGAAAATGCTAAGCAACTCTGCACACAGGATGTCTCACCCTAATTGCCAACTATCAAATCTCACAATGGAATCTATCCATTTGGCAAAATCTTCACAGCAAACTTGGCAACGTACCTTCTTTTGCTTTTAAAAGCGTCAACTTTTGTGATGAGAAGAAGAAAAAATATATAGAGAGGTGAAGAAACAGTTGTCAAGTATTTCGTTTCTGTCTCCTGATTTGCTGCAGGTTAATGTGGACTGAGAGTGAGGGGGGTGAGGGGTTGGAGTGGGGGGGGGACTTTTATGAGATGAAGGTGCTGGGGGTCTTGTAAATGAGCGATTAAAATCTAAGATAAACAGGCCGGATAGGTCCCAGAAGACGTGCACACTGGGGAAGGGCAGAGAGGGCGAGGGGCAAAGCCCCAACAAGGTTCCCACTCTTTTCTTCAATTCCTTTTCCAGGACTTTTCCCAGGACGACAACTTGTCACGCCATACACTAATACATGCTTCGGAGACGCGTCATTTTCTACAGTTGTACCTCGCATTTTGTAGATTTACCCAGATTGCTCTCATGTTTGTTCCTCTCCTGCCTAGAGAAGTCTAACTGCAGAGGAAAACTTGTGAAAACCTCATCCATGCTGAAATCTCATATAAGAAAGGTGGTGTCGTCTCAAAGCAAAAAAAAAAACAAGGTCCTTGGTTTGAACCCTGGTTGAAACGAAACATGGGTCGACTGGAGGCTCTAAAGTGCCACTAGGTGTGAGAATTAGAGTAAATGGTACAGTATGTGTCTGTGTCCTGTGATGGACTGGAGACCAGTCCAGGGTGTATTCCCTTCTTTTGCCCTATGTATGGTGGAGATGGGCACTGGCAGATAATGGATGGATGCTTTGAAAAGTACTAGTCTGGACAAAAACTCTAGTTTTTTTAGGATATTTTACCCTTTCTGTTATTTTCTGTGTGGTCCATGATGGGAAATTTGGTCGATAATTTTCTAGGTTTTCCAGGATGCGTGGGGACGGCCAAGACGCTCCTTGCTGCTGGAGGTAGTTCAAAGTGGCTCACCGGGTCTGGTGGAAGACACGGGGTTCTACCAGGAGGGATGTGGCTTTACACAGGAAGCTAATGGACGGTCCCCACCACCATCCACCATGTGGCATTGTAGTTTCCAGCCAGTCAAAGCCACGCTCGCAGAGACCCCGTGACTTCAAACAGCCAAAATAGCAGCACATTCATGAAACAGAACAGAACTACAGGGAATTAAAAGGAGGCAGGGAAGGAGGAAAAAAAACGCACACACATACACACACTCAGTCTCTCTCTCTCTCACACACACACACACATAAAGGTAGCGAGGCCTCGACAGCAGATGGTAAAATTAACATTTCAACAGTTCCTTCCTTTCATGTAGGTCTCGGCAGAACTTTTTCTTTTTTCGGGAGGGGAAAAAAAAAAGAAAGGAAAGAGGGGCTTCGGGTTTGGTAAGATACAGGGGTGTAGAAGGCATCTGGAAAAGGGGAAGAGGAATATTGGCTTATTGCTCCTGATGGTCCACCACTATGAAAAATTAAAGAGGTCTGTTTTGCAGGTTTCCCCTCTCTGGAGTGCCCTAAGCCGTGTTATGGAAACATCATCTTGGTAATTTATACGGCAAGGAACACCTGGTGATGAAAGAAAATAAACTATCCCTTTCTTTCTTTCTCCATTTAAAAAAAAAAAAAAAGAAAAAGCCCAAACACTTTGGCTACCCGGTCTCTGCCTTTGAAGTTCCACCTTTTTAATGTCCATCCATTTGGCTTTATTTCTGCAAGAAGTTGGCATCTACTGTAGTGTTAAGTCGTTCACAAAATGCTTGTCAGATTTCATTTTGAAGTCTTGATACACACTTCAAAAAAAAAAAAAACAGGAACTGTGGAGATGTTATCGTGGGAGAGACTGAGGCATCTCTAATAAAGACCCAAACAATGGACAGCCTCTCTCATTTCCAACCCTGTCCAATGGAGCGTCTCAGTAGTACCCATTAATTTGGACACAGTTCTGGCTAAATTACATGTGTTCCACCTCTGTGACATTTTAAATGCAATTAAAAGCTGGTTATGGAAGTGTGCGCGGACTTCCCTGCGATGAAGGGAAATCACCGACGTGATTAACATGCAAACGAGCTCACGCTGGCAGACTAGATTGGGGTTTGAAAACCTCAATTACTTTTGTGTGATTATCTATTTACCAGTACACAGATTTCCATTTCTCATCTCCAGCCGAGTTCCCCCCACGCACGGGCCTCAATTACGCGTGGCACACCTTTATTTATGATGCGCGCCACGCTGAAATACAAGCCGGGGTTATTTTTCACTGTGATATATTGCGTCTTTATGGGGGCCGGGCCACCAGACCATTGCTCTTCTAATGCTGAACCATTTGCTTTGTGAGCACTTAATGTGATCTTGATGCCCATCACCCTACACACCCAGTCCATCCATCCATCCATCCATCCAACCCCATTTAAACCCGGTTTAACCCCTTCCCCGCCCGGTCCCTCAAGTAAAGCGACATGGAAAGTGCAACCATTTGTCTATTTATAACCGCTTTGACGCTTACTTACTTACCTATAAACTCGATTAAAGAACGCCACCAAATATCAAAACCACATCTAATTCACACTTAATTTTGTGTGTATGTACGCGTGTGTGCGCACGCGTGCGTGTCTATTACCTCAGACTAATTGCAGGTGGAGATGCACCTATATCGAGTGGTGCCTGAGAGGAAGGTGTGGATTAAACGGAGCTGTAGAAAATACTCCAGGCTCTACAGTATGTATCATCTTGTTGATGTAATTATTAAAGCAACGCCTGACAGCGCAGGAGTAATGCAGTTTAATTAATTTAAACGGCTGAATAGCAAGTGAATTACATTTTTTTTTTACCCCCGTAAGTAAAAATTTACATTAAAATATACATTACATTTGCCAAGGTGATAAGATGCAGGATACCGAAGGAATCTTTGCAACTTTATTTTTCATTTCCAGGAGAATAAACAGAGGAAACGAACGAGACGCGCAAAAAATTGATGACCGTAACTGTGCCAGAGGGTACATCCTATTCAACCTTGTTGTCTGAAACTGCGCTGATTTAAAAAAATAAAAAAAACAAGAAAGAAAAGAGAGGAAAAGGAAATCGCACAGAGCGTGATTTTATTGTTTGTCAGTGTTTCTGCTTGATTCCCGGTGCCCAGGGACGAGGAGGAGAGAGGGAGACGCACATATCTGTGGCACAGCCGTGCTCCTCACATTGTGCCCGGCATACATAAAACATGCCCTGTTGCTTCGGTCGGAGCAAAAAGGAAAACAGTGCCATCAAGTGAAATTTCTGAGGATTCCTCAAACGCATCGCCAGATAGATCCATCACTTCATCAGAACCAGGAGAAGAAGAAAGTCGTCTTTGCTCAACTTCAATTAACGCCGTTTATCCCTCTCAGAATAAGAGGGAAACACTTTTAGGAGAGGGAAAAGGTGTGATTATTAGATTTAAATTTTCTCATCTGCATCTTTACCCCCCCCCACCCCCCCCACCCAAATAAATACTCTTCCATATCTGGATGGGAATATTAGACACGGGAGCACCTCCCACTCAAGCAGTGAGATGATGAGACAAGAAATGAACACGATGCTTCGCTGACTTCATGTTCAGAACCCTGTTTGAGGTACCTCAGGAACAAAGGGAATCATTATTACTATTTGAACTCGGTTGCCAGGACTTGGCTACAACACTGGTATGAGGTTGCTAGAGTAGGAGGGTGAGAGAGAGAGAGAGAGGGAGAGAGAGAGAGAGAGAGAGAGAGAGAAAAAGCAGTGGGTGCAGCATATTGAGTGAGTGAAAACTGGTGGTGACGGCTGGAATTGTGAGTGAGAGAGAATAAAAGAGGGAGACGGAGAGAGAGAGAGAGAAAGTGTGAGAGAGAGAGACAGGGCTAGAGCTTAGATAATAGCAGATAATGGACAATTAACTCGGGCTGGTAGTGCCGGCTGCAGTGAATAGCGGCTTGTGGTGCGGCAAGTCCCCCGATCACCACTCAGCCATATTCACATTGGGAATACAGGCGATATCAAGCTGCAGGCTACCGGGCCCTCTGAGGTGTACACGCTGCATTAGCAATCTCTACAATGCCTTCAAACAATGCTCGATACCAACAAAGTGTCCCGGAGTGCAAACGCAAGCACTCCGCCAATGGGTGGAAGTCTGCGGTGCCATAACCTTGTCCATTGTTTCACGTCCTTTCACCATCAAAATAAACCCAGGAGCCGTAAACCCATTTCTAAAAAAAAGAAAAAAAAAACTGACATGCTGCCATTCCTGGGTGCAGACAGGAAATTAGCATAATTAAACCTATATAAAAGCTAATTGCATAAATAAATGAGTGACTGTCGCCACGTCGCATCACGTGGAAACAATGCACGCGTTCCTATCAGGGGCCTCAGAAAGTGTTTTTAACTGCACACCCCCCCCACCCGCCTTTTTCCTGCCACCCCCACATTCCCTTCAAGCTCCATCTAAATCTATTGATCTGTGAAACACAGGGACCCAGGGGAGGCAATTCACTTAATATCATACATCTAATGATGAGATGAATAACGATTATACCATTTGGTAATTAAACGTCTTACAAACCATTTAACTGACTGTGCGTCAGGAGGGGTCGCCGGAGGTCGACGCGATTGTTTCCCCCCCCCCCACCCCGCGTGTTTCCACGCTCGGCACGGAAGCGGGAGGAGCCCCACGCGGGAGGTAATTCGGCGGCGGTTGGAGGAAAGTGTGCGTGGCACAATGGCGAAAACACACGCTAATGATTGTTAGCAGCTATGGCACTAATCCCTAACGCTGTCAAAGACTTTGAAGGGAAAACAATTGGGAGAAGGGGGTGGAGAAGGCACCGGAGGAGAAAACCAGACAAACATCTCGCCTTCCCAGGATTTCCATATACATATATACATACATATATATATATACATATATGGAAATCGTATTAGCTGGCTTTTGTGGTCTTTCACAATAAGAGATAAGTGAGTAGGAAAATTAAGCCCATATTTACCTGCGAACTGTAAATACATGCAAGGGAAGAAAAGAGGGGGAAGGGGAGGTTTATGTACAGACGCCTTCACTCTTTGCAAGAATGTGTCTGATCCACACAAAGGTGTGTTAAACACGCTCTCTGAGCTCATTTACTGTCAACATCCACAACCCTAATCCCTACTTACAGGCAATAATTACCCAACATCGCCATGTCAGTGTGCCGTTGTATGGACAGGCAAACTCCAAAGGCCTGTTGGAGGCTTATTTTTCTTAACTGTAACACATACAGTATGAGCCAGGCAGGTGGAAAAGTTTTCCGAGGTTTTATGGGGTATAAGAAACACACACGCACACACAGACTCGGAGAGTTCCAATCACAACTGGTCTTTCCCTTCCATGCTATCCCCTCCAAGGGCCAACAATACCTTTCTTCTGTATCCGCGCCCAGCACATTCACACAGCACTCACCCGGCGGAGGGATGTGTGTCACGCTCCTGGCTCCTTATTGAATGATAGCTGGTAAACATTGTCATTCCAAAAAGGAGGACAGGATTAAAGCCGGCTTCTCCCATTGAGGGGAACAGTGCCCCGGAAAGAGCACCAGAACAATGGCCAAATGGGGAGGACGGTATCGCTAGGGTCCAATGTCTGGCCCTGATGAATATGTGGGAGATTATAACCCATTCCATCATTTCCATAATGTAAAAGTCTCTTTCTTCTTCGGCCCCGCCGACTATTCACTAAATAAATGAGAAAACTATCACCGGCGCGGAAATATTCGACAAAAGGCAGAAGGGAAGGTTTTGAATGACCCCCCGCGCCTTTGACAATGCAGCCGCTGTCCGGACACACTGGGAAGCAGCAGAGTGAGTGAGACCCGCTGCGGGTATTTATCACCGCGCACAATGCAGATGTATTACCACGTCACCTATACCACTTCACGGCACAGAATGGAAACCGCGGCGAAACGCGAGGGAGTTTCGTATAATACCTGGACGTTCCTCAGATGTGAAGCTCCGCCGACCAGAAGTGGACGACGGTTTCAAAGTCAGCCCTTTGCATTTAACCGATATGCTAAGTAGCCTATTTAATAAGTCTTTCCTGAAAAAGAAAAATAAATCATTTCAATTGGACTGACTGGGTTTGAAAGGCGGCGCGGAAAAAAGAAATGTAGAATTACCAAGTTTGGAGTAACGAGGGTGCGAAGAAAAGAAACGATCAGGCTGCGGGTGAGTTAATAACTTTTCGTATAAAAAAATGAAAAAAAAAAGACTCTTTGAACATCTGTGAAAGCTATCTGGTCAAGACGGGCTTCTTCCAGGGGAAGTTCAGCCGATGGAAAAACAAATGTCCTTCGTGTCATAAGGTGTCGGCGTATACACGGACTATACGCCGCGAGCCGTCGCTTCGCTGCAGAGCTTCGAGGCCGACTGTTACTTTTCAAGAGGGGCTCCTCAAAAAACATTAAACTTGTGAAATTCCTGAGCCATAGAAAGTACCTCCCCACTCAGCTTGGCCCTCAACATCGCTGACACCTTTGCAGCCGTTCAACTTGATGTATGTGTGTCTGTTTGTGCGTGTGTGTGCATGTCTGTGTGTGTGTCTGGGCGCATGTGTGTGTGTGTGTGTGTGCGCCATCTGCCCCATCACAGCAGTCTATTCCAGAGATTTCTCCCATGGTAGCCTAGTTTATTTACTTTATCTACAATATAATGCTTCAGTGAACATTAGCAACTCTGAGACACAAGTTTCAATCAGTCGTGCAGCGGTGGGCGGGGGCGTGCGCGCCCTGCGCGTGTGCTCAGCCAGGTGCAGAGAAGAGATGAGCACCGCCGCCACCGCCACCGCCAAAAGGGACGGAGGAGAGGTTTTTAAAAACCAGAGGGCCGACAAAGAGCTCCCAAAATAATACGGAGAAATGGACAGCGGGAGGAGAGGGAGAGAGGGGGAAAACAAAAAGGAGGAAGGAGAAGGGAGGCAAAGAAAAAGGGCTGGAGAAAATACAAAAAAAATGCTGTACGGGACAGGGAAAGCGTTGGATTTGAGAAGGGGAAAAAAGTGATATTGTGCACAGAAAGCGAGGGAAAAAGAGACTGACAGAAATGGATAGAAATGACACAGGTCCTGCTACTTGGCAGGGTGTCATCTTTCTCCCTCCATCCTGTCAACTCGCAGGCCATCCTACCTGAAATAAAGGCCATGAAAGCCCAAAGAAGGAGCTTAAAAACGGACAGAGAGTGGAGGAGACAGTGGTGCTGGTGTGAGGTGGAGGGGAGACGAGGTGTTCTCCCTGGGCGGCGTGGAGCAGGTCTTGTCCAATAAACACAGGTGAGCGGCTCGACAGGCCAGGACCGGAGTGCTGACTGACAGCTGAGAGCGCTCACTGACCGCCGGCTTTATGTTACATGACATGAGGGGTGCAACTCAACTGGCAACTGCACCCTCTCCGCGTGTGGGTGTTAGGTAGGGAGAGACGGGAGGACGGGAGGAGGAGGTGAGGGGAGGCATGCGAAAGCATACAAATGCACCCACCTACACACACACACACACACACACACACACACATAAAGCTGTTTAAGAGCAGCTGGAAAGTTGCGAAGGAACGGGAATCGTCCTCTGTCCGTAGACGGGATGAATGCCGCGGCATTTCCCTTCACAGGTGAGCAGAGGAAGGAAACACCCCGGTGCTCTGGTTACTTAGCGGGGAGAAAGTGAGGAGTGGGGGGGGGGGGGGGGGGGGGGAGTGGGGGTAGGAGGAGGAGGAGGAGGAAGAGGAGGGGTGAGGAGGGGGTTAGAATGTATGCTGTGTGCCGACTGAATCTTTTCCACATGACGGGCCTCGGGCTGTTTTTGTCAACTGCACTCTTCGAGCAGCAAGGAGTCAGGTAGTGTGACCACATGATTGCCCGAGAGGCACTGTGGTGAGAGAGGCAGAAATGGGGAGAGAGGGAGGGAGAGAGAGTGGCAGTGGAGTGAAAGGGGAGGTGGGGTGGGGGGGGGGGGCCAGAAGGAATCGGGGGTGTGTGTGTGTGTGTGTGAGGTGGGGGGGTCGGGGACAGGACCGGTGCAGCAGCACGCATGATGAGGTGTAATCACAAACCCCATTCAGAGTGCAGTGGAGTTTGTCAACATACACACATTCACATTCCACTGTCTGTCAGCTCTATGACCCAAATCGAGCATGCTGTGTGAGAGTGCGTGGTATTTTTTTTTCCCTATCCCACACACACACATATATCCACACACACACACACTTGCACGGATGCTTTCTGCCCATTCCGCCTCCAACCAGGTAGCAACGGCTTCGACTGTCTGGGCTTGCGGCTTGCGGTGGGGAAAGTCGGATTCCAGGCTCTTGTAAGGATTTCGCCGCCGCCTGTATCCCTTTTCAACCCGCGATCAAGTGATCATTATGAACAAAGGACTTGGCTTGTTGCCTCTGGAGTAAAAAGCTTTTGCTTTTTTTTTTTTCGGTAGCTGGGACGGTGCGGTGGTGCGGTTTGATTCAAAACTTTTACTTTGGGGAAAAAAAAAAGAGAGAGAGAGAGAGGGTGAAGTTACAGCGCAGGAAGGCACTTATCTCGTAAAGGAATCTCAAGAATGCCGCATCAAAGACAACGAAGATGTGTCACTTTCATAACAGAAATATTTGATGAGAAAGTGCAGCCCGGCTTGGACACACACACACGCACGGTGCGTAATTAAAACTCGATGTGCGGAGAGACGCGTTCAGAGCGAGGCCGCTTGAAAGACGCTCACTGAGATGCGCGCACGAAAACCAAATCTCATTAACGTACGCAACGCCCAAGAGAACAAACAATCCAATTTACATCCACACAAACCTTTGTGTCTGATTAGTTAAACAACGCCAGTCTCGTTTCATCGCAAGAGAAATAAAGCTAAAAAAGCTGGCGAGTTCGGGCTCGAAATAAAAAAAAAAGAGACGCGTCTCCTAGAAACTGAGAGTGACAGTGTACGACAATGTTTGCCTTTTGGAGACTCCGCTGCTGATTTGTCAGCAGATCTACGCACCAGCTCCTTGGTATAAACACGGATCATCAGCGGGTTAAAAAGTAGCGGTGATTGAGCTTACGTCATCGTGACAGTATCCTTATAAAATGCCGGCCTGCGAAGGGCTAATATAAACTGAGGGGCCGTGCGCGCCTGGGCTGAAAAATGAGGCCGCGTGACAGTTTGGTGATAACACACGAGTTCAATCTGTCAAGACAATCAGCGTTGGGAGCCGGGGAGAAGAATGCGGGACTTGTGTCCGAGCCACTCATTGGACGCCATCACCTGCGAGCGGAGCCGCTCGTAATTCTTCCCACCTGAAATACGGGGTTCAAGCCCGTGTCAGGCCGCTCTGATGTCACGCCTGCCCGGGGGTTGGGTTTCACAATAATCTCGGTTTCTTGGAGGGACGCCATCGAGCGCGGCTTCCGCGCCCAAGGTTCCTCCAATTAAATTTGCGGGAGAAAGAATAACACGTGAAACACTAGATCTCGGGCCCTGGCCGGTGAAAATAGAAAAAGGTGGCGCACGCGGCATTAGCAATCAGGCATTTGTAAAGTATCTGTCAGCTCGGTTATGAGGGGAACGGGATGACTTGAGGGGCCCAGAAGCATGTGGATTTACCCTCCAAAAACCCCTCATATTCAGCCGCACGACACAGCATTAAGATCTGGAAATTCTGGACACTAGATAGGAGTGGATGCAAGAAAGAGAGAGTGGGGAAAAGGGAGAGGGTTAGCAGCAGCCAGAGGGATCAATATACTCATTGAGACTCTTTATCTCCTTAAGGAATGGTGGCAATACTCATTCCCAGCCTCCTCGACTCGACTCCCGCTTTCCAACTCCATTCTCACAGCAACTGTGCACTCTGGACAAACACTCTCCATGCAATCTCTTTTCTTCACCCCTCACCCCTTCATCTCCACACACACACACACACACACATCCACCCCCACCATTTCTGTCCCTCAGCCAGTTCTCTTTCACGTCAGACCTGTGCGAGGTAAATAAACTTGCACTTGCTCGGAGACGACATCTGAAATGTCCATACGGAGCTGGAGATCTGGACTGAATTGTGCTGTATTTTTCAATGCGTGATGAGTTTCATATGGGGGCGAAGCAGAAAAAAGTGGGGGGAAAAAAGCCTGGGATATACATATCAGGTGTGAAAAATATTTCCTCTGCGGATATAAGGTAAGCACGATTCCGGAGTCTATTTAAAAAGCAGGACGGCTCTTAATCTGAGGGCGAGACGTCAGCGGACCGTTCACTTTTGCTCCAATTTGCTCTCAGCACGACACTATCAGACCCCAAACCAAACCTCATTAAATCAAAATATGGAAACTTGGGGAACTTCCAAAACTTCCAACTTCGCTCCCTCCCCCGTGTCTAAGTGCGAAGACAAAACAGTGGACCATAGAGAGAAGGGCGCATGAGGAGGAGAGGCAGATCCTCGGGAAAAGGAAGGAAGAGAGCGAAAGGAAAAGGGGAAAGTAAACCTTTGATGAGTAAGACTTTTTTTGTTAAGCGAGGGGGCTTAACTTTAAAATATTCTGGGTGGCGGTGAATGGGGGATTGACCAATGGCCCTGATCTCAGCCACACACTGGGGCACAGGGGTTAATGGTGGATAAAGATTAGGGGAGGGGGGGGTAGAAAAAAAAGAGAGGGGGAGGTGGGCTTTCGCTTTGCCTGATCTCCGTCCACCCCCGCGCTCCATTCCCGGAGTTTTCACCTTCTCCACCAATCCCAAATCAGTTAGACAATGGAGGCTGCCAATGGGGAATGATCCCAGTTCTTTTGATTTCTGCTTCGACCCCTCCACCCCCACACCCCCCAGCTGCTCCGAGTGCCCAGGGTAAAGACCCGTGGAGGTTCCCCCTGTTTGCCCACTCACGGGGACGACAGTTAGCAGGCTCAGAGAAACCATTTGAGGATTGGAAACGGAATGACAAGAGGTCTCTGATCTATGACAAGAAATCAATTTCAGCCTGGAAATGTGAGCAGAGGGCCGTTCAGTCCAAACTGCTGCTGCTGCCGCTGCTGCTTTAAAGCAGCCAAAGATATATTTAATTGCCGTAGATTTTTATATACGTTGGAAGTACGGCTTGCAGTGTTGGGGCTGTTACGGTTTTTTCTTCCCTGCTTGCAATGATTAGAAGGACTTTTTCTCTTTTTTAGGCCAACAGATATGCAGTAAGAGTTCATCTTTGAAGATTTAACTGAATACTAGACAAATTAAGAACTAATATTTGAATCTCTTTCAGGTGGGAAAAGGGAATCTGGACTTGCTCTGGAAAGATCTGTACTCTTGAGTAGGTGGACCTGGTACTCCAGTCCTGCCACCCCATCTTTACTCCGGCCCATGTGCCTCAACTGAATCTATACCTCAAAAGTCGATGACGTGTTAAGAGAAACAGATTTTCTCCTTTGAAATGGGGGCAGGGAAATCTAAATAAACCTACAGCCTGGATCCAAAGCAAATATCCGCCAATGATTGTTATGGTAAAGACTGATAATTGAGTAACTCCCACCTTAAACATTTACAAACACGCATACACAAAACTCATTCACTGCCATGTTTACTTCACATTCTGTTAAAATCGGCAAAATCGAAGTTATGCGGCATCCTCGTCATCAGTTCGTCATTAGTATCATCCAGATATTGTTGGAAATTAGTTGTTTTCCAGTGACGTGCAAGAAAAATGCGAGACGAGCTCTAATAAACTGCACAAACATGTTGTATATGCAACATGAATGCACTTAAGCTAATGCTTCTCAGTCTCATTTGTGAACAGGCCTGGGGGCAAACACCATGTTGTATCTTTAGCTTGAGAAAGGGAGGAGACATATTTGATCATGAGCAAGTTTGCGCCAAACAGCCAAGCCGCACAAACTACTTGATTTTAATAGATATTAACTGATTATTCAATGGAGTTACACTCCCAGGTATTTAGCATTCAGTTTGAACAAACATATGCTTAAACATGCACAAATATACCTGTCTGACAGTTATGTCTCTCTCTCTCTCCCTAACTGAAGAGGACTGGAGTTATGTTGTAAAAACAAAAAAAAAACATGTTTAATACTTGGCCTATGTGTCACAGTACAAGTGTGTGCCAATAGCTACAGTTGTCTCATAGCATGTTCTACAATTTTGGTGTTTTAGCATCTAAGGTTGGATCATTCTGAAGCCAAACCGCACCAGCCATGATGTCTGATGATGATTTATTACAGTGCAGCATTAACCTTAGTGAAAGAAAAACAAGCAAACAACAATGGGCATGCGAGGACAAGGGAAAGTGCTTTCACTTACCACTTTGGATTTCACACTGTGCGACGTCTGCCTTTTTCTATGGGCGCAGAGTGCGCATATCTCATCCTGAAGTGGAAGAAGAGAGAAAAAAAAAAGACATTTGGATTGAAAATACATGGACGGCACTGGACAAAAACTACATCTTCAAGTGACCGTTAGAGCCAGCGTAGAGTAATACAAACCAGGTACAGCGACACCAGGTCACGGCTAAATAACCCCGCTCACTGTATTTCGTTATGGTCGGCTACAAATCTCAATCAAGACATCAACAGAATAAATAAAGAAAAAAAAAATCTCGATATCCAGGCTCGCCCGCATTTGTCCCCCCCATAATGCATATCATAACTTCTAAGTTAGAGTAGATTGAAAATCCTTGGGGTGTGAAAACCAAACAGGCACAACTGAGAGGTTGCCCAGTGGAGGGGGAATTCTATCAAGGTGGACAAGATGAAGATTTGTTACATTTGAGCGGGGGAATAGGAGGCCCCCCCCTCTGACCTCCAGTGGCCACCACAATCACCCAAACACAGTGAGGCTAACGGCGCTCCAGCACCACAGACGCAAAACTGCACAATTTATCGTTTCACTCAGAGAGACAAATGATCTTTGTAAGTTACTGCTCATTTTAAACACTGATCCTTGAGAGGACGGCGCTAAAGCCGCACTAATCTCTCTGAAAGGTTATGGATTCTTTAACGGACGGGGCCCCACGTTCACGCACTCACCCTTGGGGAGAGAGGACTTGCTGTTGTCGTCGTCGGCCGTCCGTCCGTCCGTCACACAAGAGGGCAGGGATCCAGCGACGTCAGCTCTCTCTGAGGTGAGACAAAAAGCAGACAGACAGACAGAGAGAGAGAGAGAAAGAGAGAGTAAGAGGGAGAGAGAGAGAGAGAGAGAGAGAGAGAGAGAGAGAGAGAGAGAGAGAGAGAGAGAGAGAGCGTACCATTAGTCCAAAGCGGCTCCTGAAACGCTCATTTCGTTTTCCTCTGCAACAGACATGTGTGGGCTGGATCGCGTCTTGCATAACTATTGTCTGCACGGTAAGTGAAAGCAATAAACTCTGGGAACAACAAAGTGCACCTGGATTCTGCTGAGAAGCATGAGAACATGCGTGTGTGGTGTGTAGGCACGTCCAGGCAAATGTACAGTACAGCACAGTACAGTACAGTACGCGGTCCCCACAACTGTAGCCGAACAAACACGTTTACACAACCCTTGTGGGGACTCGCCTTCATTTCCCATGTATTAACCCCTACTTGCATAACTCGAAGGGACAATTTGGACACTACAAAGGTTGTCACACCCAACAAAATGACTGCGTCTCCAGTATCGGGACCTGACAAATGTAGAAAAACAAGCGTATGTGTGCGCATACACACACACACACACACACACACACACACACACACAGACACACACACACACACACCTCATAAGTTAAAAGGTGCGGTGCCTGGAAGGCTCAGGCTTTCAAAGGTAAGTAAATCACACAGTTAACCTGACACAATTGATTTCTCATGTAGGTCCATTCAGCTGTCTGCGTTAAAGTACACATGTCATGGCGTCCATATAATTTAGAGACCATTAGTATTGATGATTTTTTCTTTCCCCTTCTTTTTTTTTTCTCTCCTTCTGCGTACACATCACTGTGGACATTTTTACTGCACACGTGTCACATTAAGAACAAATTTAGAAAATACTTCAAACCCCGCTCATTGGAGGGCGTTGTGGAGGCAAATTTCTGCTGCTGGGGGCAGGAGGGTACCCCCAACCCCCCCATTCCCTTCCCTTTCCCCTCTCCCTTTTATTCTCCCAGAATTCCAATGACCCCTACAGGCAACCGACGACTGCTGAATCCTGAGGAATGTGCTCTCTGAACTGTACAAAAAGCCCTCAGCTCAAAGAGCGCAGCTGAAAACAAAACATGCCAACTGCTATAATTTTTCACTGTTTTGAGTTTGCGGAAAATGCTGCACAGATTGCCGTGCAGCATTAACTCAGGGGTGGGGGGGGTGGAGGGGGTTGGAGAGGGCTGGAGGTGGGCTCGGACACCAAACAATGCCCTCCTGTAGCTGGGAAAACAGACGTGCAAAGGTTAAAGGAGTTCAGAAACTTAAATTCGTATGATTAAAACATATTGTGCTCCAGAAATGCAGTTGTCTACATGACTGGAATCAGATTTGCCAAAAACTCTCTCTACATGGGGCAGCTGGAAGTGTCAACACTACAGTGGAGTGAAAAATAAGGAGTTTTAAGTGTAATTTAGATATAAAACATTATTCAAAATTAATGCCCCTTTATTCCAACTTATTTGCTTCTACATGCACCTCCCGGCTGTGCAGATGTCATATTTTATTCACCGGAAAAGCATTAGGAATGCTATTAGTCCGTATGACCTCCAATTCGTGGGGATTTACAAATACCGCACATATCTTTATGCCAAATATAAAACGGCCGCTAAATTCTATCAACTTATAAATATGGCAAAAAGCATTCAAGTATTCATGAAGGCCTAATAATGCTATAGGCTGATATTTACATAAAGCGCTCGCGTACTAAGTCAAGATAAACTATTTAAGACCCGGACCACAAATACCTCCACACGGCAGAAAAAGGAGGGTCCTGCGATGAAAGAGGACATTATGCTAACAAGTCAGATTACTGTACACAATAACTTTATCTTAAAAGTAAATACCATCCGCGGTGTTGGGGAGGAAAAGGAGGAAGGGTGGGGTGGGCATTATGGAAAGTCACTTGCAATATTTCTGTGGGGACCAAATGCTCCTTATCAGTGTTAGTCGAGCAATTCAGGCCCGCCCGAAGAAAGATGAGTCTTCAAACTCATTCTATTCATGGTCAGACGTGTAATTACCCTCAGCTCACAGTCTAGACGTAACCGCTTTCACAGTATTTAAGACCCCCCTATGCAACGCGCGGACGCCGGCTCCAACCACCGAGCCCTGCACGTTAAATCTGTGGGCAGATAAATTAGCGAAGAATGCAATAAAATAGACACAATGAGGGGAACTTTATCCTCCCCACTGCTAAATGAGATTTCTTTGAAATGCAGATCAGTGGCTCTAGATTAGTGAATTTTAGCTGCTGTCAACATCATAACAAAATACAAATGCGATTGTTCGCCGGTGCCTTATCTCCTTGCTTCCATCTGTTGGCTGGTTATTTACTCCCCCCCTGATTTACTATGCAGATCTAAATAAGTCGCATCAAAAGGAGGGCTTACTGCACAATGCCTTCTTAAGCTTCTACATCAAGGTATTTGAAAAACCGGTAGTCACATGAAAAGGCTGCCCATCAAAGGCACATCTCTAATGAACTCTCCCGTATCAGAGGGGGCTTGTGGGGCCTGGCTTTAATGCCGTCTGTGTGGAGAGAGGGAGAGAGAGGGAGAGAGAGAGGAGCAGAAGAACTACAAATCAGACCCACCAAGCCTCGGCCGAGAAGGGGTGGAGAGGGGGAGTAAAGAAAGGAGAGGGAGGGAGGGAGGGAGGGAGGAGGAGGAAGGCCCGAGTTATCAGATGAGATTAGCTCAGCAAAGCGCAGGGACTGGACCCAGGTCTTTCCATCCATCCATCCACCCATCCATCCATCTATCCATCCATATGACTCTCCCAGCTGAGGGGATGGATGCACTCAGGGGGGAGACTACAATAGCACTGGATTAGAACAAGTTGGGATGGATTAGACCAGACACAGGTTGGTCAGGCTGGAGCAATTTCAACTCGGCGACGACCTTCAAAAGTTAGCACATCCTGAAGGCTTTTCATGCCACCAGCTGCAAATCATGACAGTTTTAATAAATATCTATCAGGGGAGAGAGGGGGGAAAAAACGACGACCAATCTCGGTTCTCAGAGGGAGATTCGCGAACTGTCAAAAAAAACAGGAAAGAAAAGCATACTCTGCTTTGCTTCACCCCCCCCTTCAACGCCTCCCTCCCTTCCCTCCTCATTCTCCGTAGGCCTGCAAACAGCTTGGGTAATCTCGAACAGAGCTTTTGCATTACGCTCCTGCAATAACCTTTAATTTCATGGTGTATTTGTTGCATTCAGCGCGCGGGGCCGGATTACAACCGACAATCTTCAGACTTATACGGGGAAAATAAACTGCATGGAGAGATCATGATCTGCACCCCTGCACCACCACCACCTCCTCCTTCTCCTCCTCCTCCTCCACCTCCCTCCCTCCCGCTGTCGTCACCGCCACCATCCCGGGCTTTGTGGCGGCGTGTCTGGATGAAGGGGAGACCCCCACCAACGAGCGTGCAGTTTACCAGTGAACAATTAGCCTCGGAGCAAGAGCGCACCCGGGCGCTGGCACATGTGGTTAAGAGGCGAGCGCTGCGGGAGAGCGCCAGATGATGAAGGGATGAGGATGGGAGGAAAAGGAGGGGGGGCAGAGGGAGGGGGTGTTACGTGTGCCAGACACGCGTGTGCCAGTTTTTAAGCTACTGAGCGTGTCGCTCACTCCCATCCAGCTCCTCCTCACAGAGAAGATAAAGGCAGAAGGAGGAGGAGGAGGAGGTGGAGGCGGCGTTACCCCCATTTCCCCAGACAGCTCCAACTCCCGATTCCATCCGGATCGAGCCGTAACGTGAAGGCATCCGGTGGCTAACTTCCCATCTACGACCCCCCCCCCCACCCCCCCCCCCTTCGCATCCCTCCGCCCGGAGCGTCTCACTTGCCGCGCTGCATGCATGCCAACTGGGCCCGGTGCCAGTCGCATTTGCAACCACGAGGGACCCCCGTGTCTTTTCGCCCTGCCTAATGAAATGACAAAACAACAGATTTGCATATGCGGAAACAGGTGTTGTAACAGGTTTGACTCCTCTTGACCCGGGCCGTGTTAAAGAGAGAAAATGCAGAAAGTGGAAAAAAAAAAAAAAAACAAGCAGGAGGAGAGGAGGGGAAAGAAGAAGAAAAAAAAAGTTTATGACCAACAGCTGCCTGGAGGTATTTAGGCTCTAATGGGCACTCGAGTTTGCACCATCTGCCCTGCTGCTCGCCAGAAGTGACAATCCAAATTAAAAACCACTCATCAAATATCATAAAAATAAACCATTGTTTTGCTGCCTCCATATGCTGTGGCCGTTTTATTATCCCTCTCAGAGTGCGCTGAGCTGCTAGGCCCGTTCTCCGCGATCCAAGGAAAAATCCAGAGGAGCTGCACGGTAGCCTGTAATTACCTCCCACCCCAAAACCCAATCGGCTGTCTTCAGACCAGAGGCCTGCGTCATCCTACACATTACCCGAGCCCGTCCTCTCCACATGACAAGAGGAGAAAGCCCGCGTGGTGAAAACGCGCTCATTGTTTGCAGTGGGATTACGGGTTGTTTCTAGTCCCACAAGAAAAAAAAAAACAACAAAAAACGCACAAGCCGGGGCCTTCAGATGGTGAAAGGGGGATAAAATCACCACGCTGTACTCGCCTGTAACCAGATAACTGCATTTATGATTTCTGTAAAATGCGCCTTTGCTCGCGCCAGATGCAAAACTTGTGGGTGCGTGCGGCGACTCGCCGTGACGCAACCCAAACTGAAAAGTGATGCGTTTTCTGGAAATGTCAGACGTCTCCCCGCTCCCGTTTCGCCCAAACTGCGTTCTGACCCAAAGGGCTCGGCCGGAAATGTTCCTTTTGTCCTTTTGACTGAGAGACGCAGCTACTGTACGACACAGCACATAATGACACACACCACCCCCGACACCACTGCAGCCGCCACCACCGCCATCAACATGACTACGACCAACCCCAACCCCCCCAAACCCCCCGTCCGCTTCCGTTTTGTCCTCCTGTTTTTATTTAGACGAGGGAGACAGAAGGAACAAACCTGAGACAGTCGTGACCCTGTGCGAGTGTTGTAACTTGGTCTGGAGCTACGCCGGCAGAAGGCAGCACCATATGCCCTCAGCCCCGAGCTGGATGCTCTTTCTGCAGCCTAATGTGCCTGTCAAAAACTGTTACTGTCACGAATGCCCCTCCACCCCACACCCCCCCCCCCTCATGTTTTCTCCCCCCCTCACTCACAACATGTTAGAAATAAACAGTTCCCCCCCCCCCCCCCCCCCCCCTCCTTTCTCTCTCTGTGTTTCTCTGGGTGAAGAGGAAAGGTCCTTGGAGATGCGAGGCAGCAGCGGTCACAGCGTTTCTACAAAATCCCTTCCTTTCTAGATCGTTACGCCGCGGCTGCCGACTGATCAAAAGGACTGAAACTTTCTGCGCCTCGTTTTTCCTCCTGGCAAACGTGCAAAAACCACAGCCCCTCGCACCATTAATAATCAAATCCTACTAACGAGCGACCTTTAAACAATGTCTGGCGTGTTGTTCGACTGTTTACCAGGGACCGGCTGGTGGGTGACCTTGCCTTTTGCCACCACTGACCCTCCGTCTTTAATTCAGACACCCTCACCCCCCACCCCAATCGCCCCCCACCCCTCCCACCCGTCTCACTCCAAAAACCCAACACATTTGTTCACACCAGGACACCGTCCATCTGAGCGTGACTCGAATAAAAGGCACGGCTGCCTTCGCAGCACACTGACCGGCGTGGAAACGTGCAATTGTGAAGCCTAACAAGGGGGAAGGGGGGGAGGACTAGTTTACTGGATAAACAGGCTGACAGGTCGCAGAGTGTTGCGGGCCTCGCTTGCGGCTCCCAGGGCGGGTGACTGTTAACGACAAGGTCAAGACCACAGTGCCAAGAGGTGAACTCCAAACGAGTATGAAAGAGGCATAAATTATCGGACTCGGCTTTGAAGGAAATGCCACGTATGCAAACAAGAGGGGAGTTAGGTCGCTCCTTTGTGGCGTTACAAACCCTCAGAGGGCCCGTATGATATTTTACGAAAACAATCTCTGTTTTAGGGGGTTAACAGATTACCGCAGAAACGTTGGAAAAGCCCCACGAGAAGAGAGACAACACAGACGGCACGGGGTGAAAAAGCACCACCAACCGTCAACTTCACTCTCTCCTCAACATGCCCGCGTGTGGCCCCCTCCACCCTCCACCCACCACCCCCTACCAACCTCTATAATCCGCGTCCCCTGACCCCACCCTGCACGGCTTTCTCCGGCCAAAAAAGTCACAGCGTTTCTCCAGGCGCGGCAGCACCAACAGTGGCAGCAGCGTCAACGTCGGGGCTTTAAGAAGTGACCCAGAGCGGAACTAAAAAAGTCTGAGCTGTCTCAAGACTCTTAGTGACCGTGGGCACACAAAACATCATTACCGCGATGTGGATAATTACAGTGCAAGAGGGGTGGCCTCTTAAGCATGTAATGCACTCTTTTATCTTAAGAAGTCAATCTCTCCCGGTCTGACAGCTTGCAGCATATGATCCCGGTAAACAAATACTTTTGAGCGGCACAAAAGTGCCATTAAAGGCCAAAACTGTCAACACAAATTCCACTCTTCCAGAAAGAGGGAAGGAGAGGGGGGTAGAGAGAGAGAGGCTGGAGGGGGGGGGTGGGAGGAAAGGGACTTGATCACTTCTGGTTGCTTTAACTTGCATGGAGGTTGTCATGGAAACATTTCTATGAAGTTAGCAGGGATAAGACCTGAACAACGGCCATATAATTGCATTTAAGCTTTAGCGACAGGGCCCCGAGTTACCTAAATGTGAGAACGGCGGCTTGGGGTGAAGGAGCTCGGTGAAGATGTTTGGGGAAAAAAGTGAGGCCGATCTCCCTCTCTCTACCTAACCCCCCTCCAAAGAAAACCCCAGCAACACCTCAAGGGTTGAGCGAGCAGTCTGTTTCATTACAGAGGTGTTGGGGGATGGGGTGCTGGTGCAAATCAAAAGCTAATCCAGAAGTGAGCAAGTGTTTCATTGCCCAAGAAGCAGCCTGACTCCAAACAGAGCTGCTGTGATCGTTGCATTAAAATCCACTCTCAGAATGAAAATTTTGCCCCCTGTCTCTCTCTCTTTCTCACTCGCTCTCTCTGCATCTCGCTCACTCTGCAGCAGTCACAAAGTTTCTAGAGCGACAAACAAAAATCGCAAAAAAAAAAGCCCAAAAGCGTTTCCTGCTTGATTTCCATATCCAAGGTTACAAAAGAAAAGACGAAGTACAGACAAAAAAAAAAGAGAGAGCGAGAGAGAGAGAGAACCAGGCTTCAACCAGTGCTCACTGAGCTGAAAGCTGAATCTTAATTTTGATAAATGATTGAAACATATGACAGGGTATACACATTAATCCTGTGGAGGACATTCATTTTCCTATTACCATAATGTAGAGCGCGACCGCCCGATGATAAATGCAGCAATCAAAAAATGGACGCAGAGTGGGGAGAGTCGGGGTAATAAGTGCACCGCTCCCAACAATGGTCAGTGTTGGAGGGAGACTAATGGCAAGGCTGCCTCCATCTCTTTGCATTGGGTGGAGGTGGAGGTGGAGGTGGAGGGAGGGAGGTTGGCATAGGTATACTTGAAGTAGACAACTGGGAAAGGGGGGGGCGGAGGTGCGGATGGGCAAACCATGCTCTTCTAAAGGGGTAAAAAAAACACAGAGTGACCTCGCAGGCACGCAACAACCCGGGCAACAGGTAAACAAGAGAGCACGGGAGGCGATTTTAAACACGCTTTGAGAAATAATTACAGGGGCACTTCAACAAAGGGGCCGATTGTGGCGCACCAGTCGCTGACATATTTCACGAGGGGCATTTTACTGCGGCCTGGCCTTTGAAGAGCGAGGGCTGCTGCTGAGTGAGGTGGTGGAGGTGGTGGTGGTGAGTGGTGAGTTGGGGGGTGGTGGTGTGTGTGTGTGTGTGTAGGGGGGGGGGGGGGGACCGGCCCACACCTGCATAGCTGAGGAGGGAACACCTGTGCACCCTGCGGCTCCGTCAAGGAGGGTCCACGAAGCTAATCCGGGGGGGCGAAAGCTGATCAGCAGAGAAAGAACGGGCGAGGGGGTGGGGGTGGGGGGGTCCTGGAGAGTACTGCAAGCTCCAACTACTACTACTTCTACTACTAGTACTACTTTCTTCTTCTTTTTTTAATCTAAAATTATTTATCTTTTATAACTTCTCAAAAAAGTTGATTTTGATGCCGCGGTGACTGCAGGAGAATAGGATGTAGTGAGAAAGAAACTGAGATTGATCATGAGATAATTAATATGTGTGTGTGTGTATACTGATATATATACACACCCCATCAGCTTCTGTTTCTTTATGGACGAGGAAAAAATGATGGAATATAAAAATGGAGCAAGCGAGCAAGCACGGTAAGCTGTTAATCAGATCCTGATCATAAACAAAGCACTGGTAATTATATTCCAATCTGTATTTTTATCTACTTGCGTAACATTTTTTTTTTAAAAACACGGTTGTAAGAATCTAAGAGAGCTGCATCTCAAAAACACATTTAGCGTTGAAAACAAACGCTGTTCAGACTACATGTCACAGGTGATAAAATCAATCCTGCAGCACTGAAGGAATTTATCTACTTCAATCAGCCTCTCGAGTAAATAACACTTTATGGGAGATTGGCTGCATCACACACACGTTAATCTACCGCTTTGCTTCATTGTTTTTTAGTATTTCCTGCTGCAGAGCTCTGGCAGATTACTGAAGCAAACGCAGGATTGGGAGTAAAAAAATGTTTTCAGGTGCGACACACTCCACATTTTGCATTGCTTTGAATCGCCTTGGGAGGAAATGCAATTCTTTCCAAAGTCGGAGAGAAATCATAATCGCATTTAGGACAAAATGAGCGAGGAAAATGTGCCGTGCGGCGTACAGGGACCCGGAGAGGTGGATTAAAAAAAAACGCGAAAACGTGCAAACATGCCACCTGATTACAATAGCGTGAAAATTATTAACGACAAAAAGTTGCACACACACGGACAAACTTCCTCCCGCAATTTGACCCGGGGAGGAGAAGAAAGAGGGGGATGAGGGAAAGTTAAGAGTCGAGAAGAGAGGAAAAACTTACCACGACTTTTTTGTTTGTTTGTTTGAAAAAAAACAAAACAAGAAAGACGTATATTTTTTTGAATGTTATCTCCTCTTTGCGGTGAAATCACCGTTGGCAGGTGAGGCGAGGAGATGGTGATGGTGTTGATGTCGTCGTCCTCTTCTTGTTTCCCCTTCACACGTGTCGGTCCGAGTTCACCATGACGCGTCGCGGGGGCGAACGGGAGACGAACAACAAGCGCGCGGAGTAAATAAAAAAAAGAAGATCAAAGAGAAGATCAAAAGAGGGGTGGGGGGACAATATTCCTCCGCTGGACGCATACACACAGGTATACACACATGTACACACACACACTCCTCAGCTCCTGCTGTCTCTCCCTCTCACACTCTCTCTCCCGTGTTATTACTAATGCAACAGAGGAGAAAAGCAGCACAAGCAGCCGAGTCCTGTTTGAATGACGCGCAATGCGAGGAAGACGCGTCTTGTTTTTCTTTTTTTCCCTCTCGATGCGATTCAAACATATCCACAGCAAGCAAGTATATTTGGGACTTGAACACCCCCCCTCTCTTCTTCCTCTTCTTCCTCCCCTTCCTCCCCTCCCTCCTCCTCCTCCTCTTCCTCCCCCATACACATACACACACACATATACATACATACACACACACCCCCAGGGGAGGCACTTGCTTGTGCGCGGAGGTGTGTGTTATTATTTTTGGGCGTACTGCGACCCCGTGTGACGTCAGGGCCACCTGCTACATACAAAGTCATTTTGGAAAGTTTCCATTTGCCCCCCCACCTCCTCCTCAAACGTTACGCTGTTGTTTTAGCGTAAAAAGAAACTTTTAAGTTGCAATTGTGGACCAAATGTTTAACGTTTTGTCCCCCCAAAAGTTGCCTATCCGCAATAAGTGCGTAAAGGAATACAGCAATACATTTATTTGGATCTGTATAGTGTCGTCCATCTTGTAGGTGTTCTTGTGTTGTAAATCATCACACTGAGGGATTTGCTTCGATGCAGTGTGTGCGAGTGTGCAAATATCTACGATATGCAGGGAAATAAGATTAAATCAGAAGCCTGTCATGACAACAGAGCTTTCAGCAACATTTTTGGTCACTTTTGACCACATGGTTCACATTTTAAAGCCTCTTGGCAGACATTTTATGTCGGTTCATAACAGAGTGTGCATAAAAATGTCTCATTAAAACGCAGGGGATGTATCCAAAAAATCTCGAAAATGATAATTCTTAATATTATTACAATTATAAATAAAGGTGCAACCGTGTGTTTCATCTCGTTTTGAATGTCACGAAATAAAATAGCTGCCAAATAAAAGACAGGATGAGACGAGATGCAGCGTTTGTCTGAAGGAATTTTTCTCTCTGTCAAAGCTTCACAAGGTAATTTAGCCCAATTATTCATTTAACAGAGAGATCCGAAGATGTACAAGCTTTGCTTTATTCTGCCTCGTCTTGCTCTCCTTTTGGTTTCAATCCGATGAGACGTTCACGGTCAAGAAATGAATGATCAGATTATTATAAAGTGAAGATGAAGAAGGGGAGGAGGAGGAGGAGAAGAAGGGTGGGGAGGGCAAGTTTTTTAAACATGCAAGAGAAGTGCATCCACACTCATTTATTTTAACATTTTAAAATGCTTTATATTATATGTGTTTTATGCCTGGCGTGAATAATTGTGAGAAACGTGATTTGTGCATGAATACTAAAAAGCTTGTATTTGATTTTTGTAAATTGTAAATGAGGGAAACACACCTTGTATGACTGGGATTCCAGGATTAATTTAGGTTGCATTTATAAAACATAGGTTTTTTAAAAATATGACCAAAAACAAAATACTGAACATTTCAATTTTTTATGTAATATTGTTCATATTTATATTGCAGGCTAAATCTTCCTCAGTAGTTGAAGAACGATTTACCAACATTTGTGGACCATCCTGACTGCAAATCTAAAATGTCCCAAAATTGGCCTCGCTTTCACAAAAATTATGAATGAAAAATTATAAAAAGGGAAAAATTCACATTTCTATCATATGTAATTTAAACGAGTTTTGTCAATGGGGATGAAAGTATATTATAGGCACAGATTTCATCATTATATTCTTGATTTTTTTGTTTATGATTCGGATCCCTGTTACCGTTTTGTAAAAATCCCACAAATATTAGCAAGACACAGCATCTGGGAAGTAATGAGATATTAAAAGGGAAAATAAGAAATCATTGAATTATGGTTTTATGCTGCCACCTACTGGTTGAGCCGAGGAACAGTAACCTGACTGAGGTATAGAATAAGGCAATATGCTGTAAATAACACCCAAGGAGTTGTTTTATTTCTCATTTTTACCTGTATTGATTTTGCTCTGTCTCTGACACAAGGTGCACACTGGGAACTCATTATCACCACAGACGTGACAACTTGGAAATGTAAATTTGCCTGCGCGAACTGCAGCCCAGTCCTGCGGATACTCTCCTCTGATCACATAGTGCCATCTACTGATATACATTAGACACACACACACAGGCTGTGCGTTCAAGGCAGCAACAAGCCCAGTATAAAGGTGTAAAAGATGCTGATTTAGCATCGGTGTGCAAACTTCCCCTTTCCAAATAGAGCAACACTTCGAAATTGTGACATGCACATGCGTTTGACACAGCCAGTGTGTTTGGAGAATGCGTTGAGCCGTCTCAATGGTTACACTTGTTCCTGTGTGTTTGCCCTCTCCACAGTTACAAATGAGAAACTCTGTGCTATTTACAAAGACTGAAATTAAAAGTAAAAAGAGAACCTCTCTCAAAAACGAAGAACAAAGAGTCCTTTGAGGACAAAAACACCCACTCACCTGCCTGTGAAGGATTGTGTAACCAGTGCTAAAGTCTATTTACAAGATATACTGGATTTTTTGGGTACAATTTCACAGTATATCAGGGATTAGTTGAACTTCCTGTCTGAGACGGTGGCACACACGCACACACAATCTGCGACAAAGAGCAGAATAATCTTCAATCTTCCGTTCTGAGGTGCAGTGAACCTAAAAAGAAAAGGAGGCTGATTCCAGAGGCAGTGATACAAGAGAGGAACTTTAACGCAGAGACCTTACAGGCACAGTGATTAGAACTAACCATTTGAGTCGTTACTGATTCCACAAGGAGATTTATTTTTATTTCCAGCCTGCAAATCGAGGTCAGAGCCGGAGTTTTGTAGCCATTTCCACTGCAGCAGGTAAGGGCAGTGGCGTCCTGGGTCCAAGTCAGTAATTGCAGAGTAGCAGATGTGGCCTTCCAGCTGCAGGTCATCCCCTTTAAAAATTCATCCCGAGGTTCATATGTTCAACCCGAACAGCAGAGTAAAGAAAAAAATATTATATTATATTATATTATAATACATAAATAAATAGATAAATAAATAGAAAACAAGTTAAGTTTAGACACTTCAGTCTGGACCACAATAAAGTATCTATGGACACTGTAGCCATGACAGAAAATAATCAGAGCTATTTTATGTTTAGAAAATGTTCATTGTTCATCCATTTTTCAGATGAGAAAATACGCTGGAGTCCAAGTTGTCTTTTATGATGAAAAGGTTTATCAGAACTTGGCAAAGCAGAATTGAAAGAATAATCACAAAGTGCTCCGTAGTGATGCTTCATATCAGCTCCATTGTTGCAGCCTTCCTGGAATAGTAGCAATAACAATATATAATATCAATATCCAGCAATTCATCGATATCTAACCTCTGGTGTGTCCATGCAAACATCAATATGCTGTCTCGAGGAACAACAATGTTTCGCTACTAAATCCTCCTGCAAATGACCTTAAAACACGTGGAGCAATGGGGATTTCCTTCATAGGAAATACTCTCAAAGCATTTCCAAACTTTGAGTAGCTACAATTAGTTGAGATTTGACAGGAAGTCAAATCTCCTGCTCCTGTTGGGTGATCCATCGTCCTATTTGAATGAGTGCTGCATTTTGTCATATAAAACTATATAAAACAGATCGAATATTGTTTGAATTTATGAGAGGGGGTATAGAAAGAAGTAAATCCTGAAGGAGTTGTGTGTTTACATAGTTCACAAGATGATGACAGAGAAACATCAGTGGAATATGAGGTAAATAGACAGTTCTCTGATACCTTCACACTCTTTAGGTCTACAGCAAGAAAAGTTAAGTTCAAAAGAAGATTGTTAGTTTGGATATGTGAACATTTTCTCTTTGGATGGGAGGCAAATACAGACGCCCAGTCAACAGACTTCAAATACAGACTTGTTTTGCGCCGCAAGTTTGGCTTCAAAGTGCTTTACAACATCTCCAACTTCATTTATTTATTTTGAAACCAACAAACACACCGTGTGAGAGATAACTGCGAGGATAACTCACCCTGCTCCGGCCCCGGTTATACGTGTCCTATTAATAGGCCCTGGCTCAGTCTCACAATGTTCAGCTGTAACCGAACTCCATCTGTCAAGTCACGTCCTCTCCCCCCCCCCACCTCGCGCTCTCCCCTCTACAGTATCACTACAGCCTGGCCGGGGGCACTCTGCTCCGTGCCACCCTCCGAGCCAGACAGACGGCAGGACGGGCCGACAGCTGCCTCCTAGAACGTCGTGCATTATTATGGAGGCTCTTTGCATCCAACTCTGGGAGAAAGATGGAGTCGGGATAAAGGAGGAGGAACGGGGGAAAAGCGGGGAGTACGCAGAGGGAGGACTCAAGGCCTCGGCCCCCCGGGGGTGCACGACGGACGAGGAGACGGATGAGGACTCTGAACCCGAGCCCCCGCCGGTCGTCCGGAGGAAGGTGTCGTTCGCGGACGCCTTCGGCCTCGACCTGGTGTCCGTGAAGGAGTTTGACAATGTCGACACGCCGGAGCCGGAAGACAGCCCGGTCTCGGAGGTGGAAACGACTCGTCCCTCGGATGAATTCTACATGTCCTGCCTGTTCTCCGTCCCCTCGTCCCAGGAGGAGCTGGACCAGCGTCTCCAAGAGCAGATGGTGGAGCTGGAAAGCATCGAGCTCCTCCCGGGAACCACCACCATCCGTGGGATCATCCGGGTGGTCAACCTAAGCTACTGGAAGTCCGTTTATGCCCGCATGAGCCTGGATCACTGGGGCACCTACATCGACCTGGCGGCCGAGTACGTGCCCGGATCCAGTGATAGGAAAACGGACAGGTTCAGCTTCACGTACACGCTGGTTCCGCCCTTCGAGAGAGAGGGCACCAGAGTGGATATCTGCCTGCGGTACGACACCTCGGTGGGAACCTTTTGGGCGAACAACAAGGAATTGAACTATGTGCTGTTCTGCCACCAGAGAGGACACATCAACGAGCCTCATATGCAAGATGAGAGTATATGTGGCCATAGAGGCAAGAGGAGCTGTCTCAGAGTCAACAGGTGAGAGAGCCTGACGCTGGGTCTCTTTTGTTGATAAATGCACCTCTGCTGATGGAAGCAGTGAACGCGGTCCCACACCGACAGGCCAAGTCGGCACAAATCAACAAACATCCCAAAAGACGTTTTGGATCTAATGGCGCAAACCGGTCAAAAGCTATCACAAGTTCCAGTGATGAGAAAATAAAGCCCTTAGCTCTCGAGGGAATCGTGAAATTCAACACAGAATCTGAGCTGCTCCTGCTGCTGCTCTTCTCATTAGGTGGTGGACGTGTGAGCTAGCGTCGCCCGCTGGCCGGGTCAGTGTGTGTTTACAGTAGGCCGTTGCATAACTTTTCGCTAATGGATGTTTGGACTGAAGAACACATATTGCCCTTATAAGGCGAGGTGCGCCCTTGCAGGTTTCCATGACGGCTAGCCGTGGCAGAGGAGGCCAGACATACAACACTTCATCCTCCTTGACACCAAAATCCACATCTGCTCTTGGAACAATGATCCGTAATAATCTGTAATATAGACGAGAGGGATGTCGTGGTCTGACTTGTGGTATACGGTGGAAAAATAATGAGTATTAGGTAATGTAGCAGTAAATAATTCATGCAATGCAAACAATTCAATTATGTCAGTTTGGCTGCAGGAACTGGAACAAGTATATGCAGTGTAGGGTTAGGGCTACTGGTGCAGATACAGCGCATGTGCAATAAACACTGGAACTTCTTTTCTACAACCTTAATTCCACTAAAGGTGAGATATTTATGGTTAATAGAAATGAGAAGACTGATCTGCAGTGGATTGGTATTCCCTGCCTTACATAAGCTCCACCAGACCTGTGACACAGTTTAGATGTAAAGAGGATTAAGGAAATGGATGGATGGATGGAGTTGACTGATGGGATATAGAACAAATCTAGAACCCATGAGCAGATGAATTAGTAACAGGTGGGACTGTATGATGATTGGGTGTTAAACAGGAGTGTCCTCGAAAGGCTGAATGAACCACGAGCCAGGGATGAGGGTTCAATTAAATCTGGAGAAACTTGAGATGTTATGATCCACAGTTATGGCAGCTGGTCCAAAGTATGGAGCCAAAGATAAAAAAAAGACTCTACAAAATTAACGAATTTGAACATTTTGTGAAAGAAAAAAAATGCATTTTGCAATGAATCAGTGTCACATCTGTGAGCTCACATACATGTTATTCCCACAGGAGGGGAAGTGCAGAGGAAAAGACCAGGGAGACCAGTTACACATCAGCAGTTGTTGCAGGTGTATACTTAACGTTTATATGTGTGCGCATGAGTACATGTCTCATGAATGGATGTGTTTGTTTGCTTAAGTGTGTTGACAGGCAAAACTTTGACCTCTCCGTGTTTGTCTTGTTTTTTGCAGATGTGAGGGCCACAGATAAAGCGAAGGAAGCCAAGAGAAAGAAAACGGACCGTGCAGAGATAGAGTCAATACTCTGCGGCAAAGAAAACAAACCCTTGGTGAGGCTCACGTGTTGCCTTGAAGTCTGAGAAAGAAAATAATTATAAATCACCCAGAAGTAAAAGCTCCTTCCAACACCCTCATCTGTGCTTGTCAAATATGACGGCATGTTTGTTTACCTCCAGCTGCGGGCAGAAACTATGGATACGAAAGTGAGAAAGATGCGTTATGTTCTTTCTGCAACAATGTGATAACTGAGCCTGAAGTGAGATGCATGTCATCCCAGAACAGAGCTCAGTGTGTCCCAGAAGGATTTGGAAAGTCAACTAATCTGACACTTGAGATCGTGCCTGGAATCCCTCACGTGGAAACTATTAATAATAAATGCAACCTTGCTTGCAAACATGCAGCAAAGTTGATGACGTACGCAGAAATACGCTCACGTGCAGAGGCTGGGGCAGTTTTTGCAGCACTTTGCATCATCACAGACACGACAAATACTCTATAAATAAACTAGAGTGTTTTAATTTTTGTCCTCTGGCCAGTATACAGACTCAAAGTAATGTGTGACCTTACAGTCAAACAAAAACACTGCCCCTGGTTGTAGTTCAAATAGCTAACACAAATACATTAACACTTGACTTGACCTTTGCCCTTTTGCCTTTTTGACAGGTGGACAGCGTTAAAAGCAGACACCGTACTGCACGTTTGGCACGTGCGCAGAATGGCCTGTCCCAAAGGAGGCACCATGTACCGCTGGTTCATTCACATGACTCAGAGTCCTTGCCAGCTCTGTGGGGTGACTCCACCACCAGGCTGCTCCATGAACGTCACAAGAACCCAACCAAGGAGAGTCTCCCGGTGCTCACCTACCATCAGATCCCTCTGCTTACACTGGACTGGAACAGCGATGCGGCCAATCAGTGGGGGGCCGCTCACACGGATGACATCTGGACGGGAAGGTCTGACGTGAGGGAGGATAATGTCGAAGATAAACCTTCAGTAAACGATATCTGGGAGGCATTTTGTAACCGGGCAGATGATACCAGAGGCGGGGAGACCTCGGTGTGCAACGCATGGCAGGCGTTTCTTAATGAGCCGAGCTGTGTGGACCACTCCACCGTTCCAGAGTCAGAGTGGCTGCAGACGGCGGCGTCAGTCTCGCCCTCAAATGATAAAGAGCCCAAAAGCCGGTACACGGCGACCAGTCGTGACAGTGGATTCCAGATGGGGATGGATTCACCTGCCTCCTCTGGCGCGCCTCAGCCGCTTTCATCGTCCAGTGTCAGTCTGAGGTCTGAAGACCACCAGCAAGCCGAGACATGCGTCAGCGGGCCAAGAGATGACAACACAACCGCCTCCCAAAGGTCAGAGACGAACTCCGTAACAGACACTCGGCAGGAATTTAGCCTCGAGGGGGCAACGCCTGCGGCCGAGGGCCCTGTTGACGGTTCAGCCGAGTGTCACAAGCAGGCGGCATGGGAGCCAGAGAGAGAGGGGATAATAGGAGGAGTGGAGGGTACAAGAGAAGATGAGGCCTTCTCAATACACACAGATGACTTCGTAACGAGCTCCGGGGAGTCGGAGACAACAGATATGACAGCGACGCCAGAGTCGAAGAATGCCAGCAGAGATGATAGGATCTCACAGGGAGCAAAGCAGGCTGAGGGTTTTTCTTCCAGCAGGGAAGGGCAGGTTACAGACGGCGCGCACAATGCCACGGATGACACGCTGGCATTTAGGGGGACAATCGGACAGCATACAAAGGACGGGGAGACGTATGCCTTTTCCACATCCAGACGAGGAGCCGAGGAAGGGGTTGTGAATAGATGTGCGGAAAAGAAAGCATCTACAGGAGAGGAGATATTTAGGCCACAGACGCCAGAGGAGTGTGAAATCTCCCAGAGGTATGCAGATGAAAAGCAACGGGAGGAAGTCAGGCTGAACCAAAACAGCGAAAATCCATCGCAGGAGAACAAGAGTGATGAGAGTGAAACAAGAGCTGCACAGTCACATGCAGATGAATCCAGCCCCGCCCCGACTCGTGAAGGCAATTTCAAGGAAGGCCAAATAATAGCAAGCCAATTCAAATTGGAGGAAAGGGAGAGCAAAGTTGTTGCCTCAAATGGGGAAGAATTCAAAAAGACACAAGTGGAACCTTCCTATTGTTTAACAAGCGAAGAAACAAAAGGACTAATTGGTGCAGAAGAGGAAATTATCCAGGTGTTAAATGAGGAAGCCGTACGAGTGGATTCATCATGGCAAAAGGGGAACACATCAGTAATTCCAAAAGTACATGATGAACAGACGAGGCCAATCCAAACAGGGGGAGAACTGTGTGTTCAGCAAGAGGAGGAGGAGGAGGAGGAGGAGGACTCAAAACTGACACAAATACAGGAAAATGTTCAACTGGAACCTGAAACAGGCATCTCAAACCAGACAGGTGAAGACAAACACTCAGGTTGTGATGGAATAATGAAAGAGCGACGGGAAATAAAACCATCTGCGCAGTCGGGACACAGAGTGGAATCAAAGGAAATGGAAGGGGTCATTTGGAAAGACAAGGACTTGCTGGGATCGTTCAGAGTAGATAAAGGCAACCCAGACCCTGAGGAGTCGGCAGCGAGGAGATGGACTCATTCACGGGACGATATGAAGGGTCAGAACGAGGATGCGGTTTGTGAAATGAGCCCGGAAGATGTTAGGGAGAAGGAGGGCGTCGGAAAGACAGACACTTCAACTGAACTTCAGCGCCAGCCTGAAAGATTAGAAGGAGCGGAGGAAGATATGAGTCAGACAGACAAAGATGAGAGGGTGAGTATTGGAGAGCTGAGAATAGATGCGACGGGGGAGCTGAGGGGCGATGCGGGGCTCCCTCAGGGGGAGGCGCAGAACGCTCCGGCACAATTGAAAGAGTCGTCGGCAGGAGCTGAGAGTCCTGGCGCACGTGTTGAATGCAAGGAACCGTCAGAGGGTACGAAAGCTATTACAGGAGGAAATACTGTAGCACTTGACGAGATAGAAACGGGGTTGGAGGAGATGCTCGTACAGCGATTTGGAGAAGAGCTGGTCAGGGGGATTTGGGAAGAGGTTTTCTGTCTGAAGGTACAGACTTCAAGCGGAGACACAAATGTTGTCGATGGAATTGGGGAAAAGTTTGTCGACGTACCCAATATCACACAAAATTGTCACCTTCTATTTGAGGAAGACTGCGACGAAGCCTATGATTCGGGTATATTTTCCTTGACGGAATTGCCGTCAGATCCAAACACAAGTCTCAGTCAAGAGCTTGACCAAATCAATGTAGCCAAGAGCTATGAATACTCGGCAAAAGAAGGTAATCAGCCCCTCGCCGTAGCAGAAGAAGCCCACTTTCTGTCCGATCCGCAGACAGATGCCATCTCAAGTGCTCCTTGGAGTCTAGAACTCACCACCGTTGTACCAGCCCGGAGTAGCCGGTCATTCTCTGAATCGGACCAGACCTCTTTACAAGAAACCGGGACTCGAATAAACGAAAGATCGGTCACTCCTCGTGAGACAGGTGGACAGACAGGGGAGTGGGGAGTTGCCCACAGGAAAAGTTTTTATCAACCAGAGCCCCGATGCCTCCAAAACCCTCCCTCAGAGAAATTGATTCAGCCCAACAGGTTTGCATGGTGGAGCATCCTGTACATCCTCAGTCACCTCACCAGAATGTTAATTGGCACCGCTCTAGTCATCGGATTTTACGCCTTCATTTCCTTCTATGATTTTCCAGTTTTTCCCAGCACTCTTTGTTTGGCCATCGTGCTGGTGGCTTTATATGTGGAGGAGGCATCGCGTCAAGGCAAACAAGCCGGTGGTGGGATAGCGTGAAGAGGGAGGAGATGGTGTGGAAAAACGGTTGGATGTGGTGAGCTTTAAGCATCCATGTCTCCTTCACGGCACGATTAAAGTAGACTGGTGAGATCAGTGACTTGGAGTAGCAGTCAGCAAAGACAGCTCCTCAAAAATAGAGAAACTAGAGCGTCCTGATTGCCCCCTGGTGGCAGACTGCAAAAGAGGTCACAATTCTCACCTGTTAATTTTGCTGGTAAGAAGTTTGGAAATTCTCCCCCCAAAAAAGTCTTTGTCTTCTTAGCTCCTATCATGCCAATGTGTGCTGTTAAAAAGGGCCTGGGATTGAGCGGGGTGGGGTGGGTGTTAGGATGGGACTTTTGTTACCACACTTTCTACCACAGCCATCACCAATGCATGTTTTTTGTTTTGTTTTTTTTTTGCTTCACTTTTGTACAAGGGAAGGAAAGGGAGACACATTGAGCATCCTCAATCACAGTCAACGTTTGTATGGAATCAAAAAGTAGCGTACGTAGAGCACTTGCAACGTGCTTGGTTGTGTGCGTTTGTATGTGGTTGTTTGTTTCGTAACTCGAAGTGACCTTAGTGCAGTGGTTCCCCACCTATTTCAGGCTTGTGACTCCTTAAAACATAGCAATGTGTGACGACTTGTCACGTAACCTATCGATTCTGCTCATCTCAACCAAAGTGAGAGTTTTTATTTATCTTAATTTCATTTGAATAATCAGAGGAAAATATGCAAAACGGAACCTGGAGAAACTTCTTTTGAAACAATCTGGCAATTTCACCTTTGGCAACTAATATTAAACTTATAACAAGTGCGCTGGGATTTAGAGGACATTGAAATGGATTTTGTGGCTGAATGCCTTAGTTACCACTGTAAACAGTTGAGTGTATGATGTGTGAAGGTTTTGCTGTGTTTTATGGGCCCAATATCACTTGACAATGTACCAAATGGAACAAAGTGAGTATGTGTTTGATTGATGTTGACGACGGGTGCAATAGCAGGGCATTAGAGATTTGCAACACTTCTCTTTCCTTGTGTTTCTTCAATAAAAATAAAAAAAAATCATATGAAAAAAAGAAACCACAACTTTTATTCTTTCAGATCACACATACGTATGTGTGTGTGTGTGTGTGTGTGTATATATATATATATATATATTCACATACATACATACATACATACATACATACATACTAGCCTTTAAACTAGTTGTCCTATATGTGACCTAATGTATGTAATGTTTTAGTCTTCATACATCATCTGACTTCCATCCCTCCCTCATAAATACTGTGGCCACTAGGGGACGCCGCCTATCAATTAAAGTAAACCTAAGCTGTAGCAACCAGCTTCCAGACCTGTATCATGAGAATAGTTACCCATAAAACGACTCACTGATCACACCCTTCACAGGCCGCAGGAACAGTCGGTTCTTTGTCTCTGGGTTTTGGCGTTTGCTTTAAAAGTAATTTAGTCGTTTAGAGCGACTTGTAAGGAAAAGATCAGAATTATAACGTTGTTTGATGTGCATAATCTCAGCACGTTTCAGCAGAACTGCACACAGATAATCAGATCAAGTCGAGGCTTTGAACGTCAGCAGCAGGTCTTTAAAGTGAAAACCATGCTTCCATCTTTGCCTCCCTCTACGGAGCCATTCATCGTTTCAGTTTTAGTGCCTGCTGACGGGAGTTGGAGAGATGTCAAAGTCACATAGCAAATAGTCCATTTCATCCCTGTTACTCATGTGACTTGTTAAATGCACTGTATTACAAAGTTAATAACATCACAGGGTGAAATTCTGAAATGGATATCTGCCGTTTGGGAGAGTCTTTTCATGTATTTAAGCTTTTTTTATGTGCTGTTTAGACAGTACATGGAGTCAATTCAATCCACAGACTAACATACAAAAGAAGAGATTATTCTAGCAGAGCAAGCATGTTGTGTTTTATGTACATTACATACATTAAAATGTACTGGTACATGAAACCCAGCATTTCAGATGCACGTTAAAACAAACACAAGTCCATTCCATTATGAAAACTGACGCTAACCTTAAAAATTCAGATTTGCTGGTAATTCACACACATCCATATTCGAGTATACAGAACCATTTCTTGAGTTAATGGATATCAGTGCTGATGATGTGCAGAGAACTCGCAGTGTGACTCCATCCATTCATCCATCCATTCATCCATCTACTTGGCCCAACTTTGTACCTTAATGGTGTCATTGGGTTCTGCTGCCATCTATCTCTAGTGGGTCTTTTTTTGTTTTTGGAAAACCCATGCAGACACACAGACAACATGCAAACTCTGCACAGAAGTGGATTCGAACCAGGGAGCCTCTTTTTGCTGCGAGGCCACAATGATATCTTCATCCACCGGGCGTGACTCCGTGTGCGATAAAGCATCGCTCCGAGTGACACTGCAGTTCAGGAGGAGTCACTCTATCCCGTCTGGGGAATGCTGACCTTTTGTAAGCTGGCTCCCGTCCCGCCGTTGGCACCCTCAGCAACCTGGCCGGACGCCAGCGTTGGCACAGCGGGCAGCTTCTCCTCACGGGGAGGAGCCTCGCCTCGGCAGCCGAAACCTGGCACAGGCCGGCGTGGCAAGCGCGGACAAAAAGTAGCCGGTGACGAGAGGAAAGCGGGCGACAAGGACAGAATCCCAATGAGCAGAGGTTACCCTGAGGGGCAAGGCTACTTGTAGTGTTATTGACAGGCTCGCATACCAACTTGTAGTGACAATAAATCAGCGTTTGGTAGAGGCACAGGGGTTGTACGAAGTACAAGTACAGATTTTAATAAACACAAGTCAGGCAACTGTGATAAACTACTGCATCTAATATGCCTGCCTTTTTATCCATCCACCTTTCATTTTCTTAACTAGTCCATCACAGGACACACACATACACACAATTCACCCTCACACTTACACCAAGTCACCAATCAGCCTAAACATAGATGACTTGGACTGCAGAAGGACAGCCCTGGAGTCAGACCCAGGCCCTTCCTTTTATCTATTTTTCATGAAAAAGCAAAGTAATATGCAAATAATGTTTAGTTTTTTTTATATAGAAATGCAGCACAAAAGTTAAGAATCACATCATTTCACTACATTCACTGGCATCAAGAATCATCATCAAGGTCTATTTCACCATAATCTCTTGGACAGTTTTCTTTATTTTTTTTTAGTTTTATTTTTTTTCAGAAACATGCGAGCTAAAAGTTAGGTAGCTGATTCGAACTGAAGATCCATCTATATTTCAGCAGGAGTAAATGCATCGTGGTTCATGTCGGGTCAGCGAGGGTGAGCGAGGCAACAGAAGAGGAAGAGGAGTTACTCAGCTCATTGGATCCTGTTCCTGAATCTCGTGATACAAGTCTAAGCTAAAACAAGATGCCATCCGCATACATATGTTCATCACCCACAGTGTCATGTTACAGCACATAAACTCGACCGTGGGTTGGTATTTGTGTCTGTGTACGTGGGTATGCGGGGATACAGAGCCGAACCATGAGGATCATGTGATGTATCATGTGAGAGATATTCTCAGAGGTACATAAACTTCCGACGAGTGAGATGAATCCCCTACAAGTGTCGGGATTAAAGAACTTCCTCATTGCCTGAAGGCTTGCTGTGTTGGCTGACTGATTTGAAACACAATGATGTTGCAGATGAGACATAAAGACACACAAAGAAAGGGTATATAACAGCTTCGCAGCGACTCTTCAAATGTCAAGAATATATACATTTAAGACCACATCTCGACATTTATAAAGTTCCGATTTTCCTGAAAACCTAAGTGCAATGCTCCTCGTCCCCCAGCAGGTGACAACACAGCTCCACTTTTCAGAGGCTCCTCATCACAGTCAGAGGGTCTGAATTAAAAATCATGGCTAATGGTTCTAGTTGAACCCAAAATAATATCGGAATCGTGTCATCACTCCGAGCAAACATTCGGCAGCATCTGCATAATGCTTAACTTCAGATGCAATTTTGCATGAAAGCGACAAATGCATAACAATCTATTCCTTTTTTCATTTTTATTTCTTTTTTTTATGCCTGTGGCTGAGATTGTTGTGCAGTGAAGTGCACTGGCGGGTGTGTGTGTGTGAGTGAGTGTGTTTGTGTGTATGTATGTATGTGTGTGTGGAGGGGGGGGGGTTGCAGGGACAAGAGGGTGCATAAGGACATGGTAGGAGAGTGGATGAGAGCGGAAAATGAGGCAGGGCCACGTTGTTCGGCCCGAGGCAAACAGCGGCGCTCCGCTGACAGATTGGAGACCTGACAGACTGCGTCGTCCACACTCTCCCCGTCTGGGGAACCACTTTTTATTCACCAGGCTCTCCATTCCGCCTGTGCAGCCTCCATGTCAACGCCCCGTGCTCTGCCCCCTCCACCTTCAACCTTGCCAGCTTCATCTCCTCTCTCTCTCTTACTCTCTAACTCTCTCTCCCCCCATCCTTCCCCTCCCTCCCTCCCTCCCCCCCTACTCCCATTCCTCTCTGACTTCCCTTAGCAACTCGACATTCCCAGATGTCTGCCGGCTCTTGCATCACTGAGACAGCCGGGCTTTCTTGCCGTTGTCACTTGGCATTTGAAAAGCTGTGCGTGCGTGGGACACCATCACCTCCCATTCAACACTAATTGCAGTATACTGACTGCTGCAGGATTTATCTGAGAACCAAGCAGTGGAATGGTAACATAAGGCAGAAGGCTGTTTCTTACAGAGGACCTTGAATGAAAAAGCATTTTCATTGAATAATGATAGTTTCCAGTTTGTCAGGTCCAAAGACACCATAACATACTTATCCATACATGAAGTGCAGGTTCCTGCTCGATCGAAAAGTTGATAGCCTCACTTGTGTAGCACTGACATGACAGGAAGGGTGAGCAAGACAGTCAATCCGGATCCTAAAGTTAGGATTGTAAAAGGGTTTGTGAGATAGCATCCGAGGTATATCTGATGAAACCAGTGTTCCATAGCTTCTAGGATGAGACCTACTGTAGGAACAAAGATTGATACTCCATTCAGCCATTCTAAGCCCCTTTTAACACAGCCATGTGTTTGTCATCAGATTAGAGAAAGTAAGTGAATACCATTGATGGAGGCCACCTGCTATTAATCAAGGCAGTTGGGCATCTGTCTTTTGGTTTATTACTCTTTTTATTTTCAAATTTCGTGCACAGGTTTTTTTTGTAATTTCTGTGAAAATATGAACATCACGCTGTTTGGAACCCGTCTGTGATTTTTTTTCCCCCTTCATTTTGAACCCACATATTCCACTTTTAGAGAACTCCACAGTATATCTTGTGCTTTTATAGCACTCGTTACAGCGCTCCTATAACCATTGCTTTCATTTGCAGAATTACCACGAGATGACAGAGCTGTTTGTCATCTTTAGTGCCGTCGGGCGGGTTTGTTTCATCACAACGAGGAGGTGTGAGAAAAGAAAGAGGAGAACGATGAGCAGCCGAGGAGGAGGAGTGGGAGGATGGGCAGGAATCTGGACCGTAAGAAACGCTGTATAACTGTAACACGAGATCTGATCAGATGTGGTCACTATTTGGCATAAGGGAGTATGAAGGAGGGCACAGAGTGTAGCAATGAACCCAACATAGGGTCACAGTGTCACCAAGAGTACAAGAGTGTTACATTTATTTTTTCTTTTACGGAAAATAATTTCAAAATGCCTCACGAGCATGAAAGGATGGACACATTGTGCAGGGCAGAGTCGTGAATCATGATGAGCTGTTTGTTTTCTTTTCCAGTGTCCTACAACATGACCGACTTACACAAAGAAACATGGCATTTCTGAGAAACGGTCCTCTCGCCATCCCTGTGTGAACCCCAAGAAAACAGAAAATGACATTTCTTTGTTCTAGGCCAGAGAACCTTTTACTTTCATTCTTGACACATTCGTTTTGACGGCCACATACAACAGACAGCCAAAAGGAGTTGAATACGGTATTTAAGGTGGCAGTACAGGGAGCTATATATATAAAACCTTGAGCTCTATTGGCAGTCTTTAAGGTAGCGTTGTTCAAAGCCTGACTAATAGAGGATATTCGCCTTTATGTTGCCTTTTTCCATACACAGCTCACTCTTCCCTAATTACGGGCTTGTCGTTGCAGAAAGCACACGTCAGTAATGTTGATAGCACCGCCTTTGTTCTGTCCCGGAGAGACGCAGCTACACCGACTAATAAACGTGGCTGTCATTAATTTTTATCACATACACTTGTGCTTTTAACACTGTGATGTGTCAAAAACATCCTTCAAAAGAAAAAAAAAGTCTTTTCTTTTACCTTACATAACCTCTCTGCCAAATTGTGCTACCAAATTGTGTAGTAACACGCGGGAAGAATTTTACATGAAAATACTGTTATAATATATGTGTATTTTCCAACTTTACCACCCAATCATGCAGATAATAAGGGGAATTAAGTGTTGACCCTGTTTCAGACTAGGACCAGTTTGACAAGATATCCAACAAATCTTACCTGAAAGTAGAGCAACTGTCCAGTCATCCATCCATCACATCGAACCAATCCTCACATGCAGGGAATAGTCCATTTCAGGATACTCAAGACACCATTCACTCTCATACTCACATCTGGGGGCAAGTTACAGTCTCCAAATAGCATAAACATTCATGTTTTTGGACAGTGGAAGAACATGCAAATAAATCTGTTGGCAGAGCAACTCTAACAGTAAATGTGCCAAACTGTCTCTTTATTCTCTAAGCCATGGTGGTTTAGGAATTGGGAATGGGTTTAACAATTCCCACTTACTTCCTCAAGGCAGGAAAAAAAAAAACAGGACTTACAACATACAATCAGAGCGCTCAAGCTCTGGTTGACCCACTGTGAATGGTCAAGGCAGAATTACACAGGCCTAGCAACACAGAGGCTAAAAACAACCCACAATGCAACACTGTCTCTTACAGTGTGAGACTCATGCTGAGAGATGTTTTCATCTGCCCAAGAGAGCAAAATAACATATTTCCTTGCATTTCCCATCAAGTATTAAATCGGATGTAAGTCTTAGAAAAAAGAGAAAAACATTACTACCCAACAATCATAATTTTAAGGGGGTAGAAGCACAATGTCTACTTTTCTTCTCGAGCCAGTGGCTGTTTGATGCTCGTGTGCGCACACACAGCGTGTGTGGACCTGCTCTATGATGCTAGTCCAGTCCTTGCATCCGCACACCACAGTTTCCCACTTCTGAAACATAATAAATGACTCGAGGTTTGTTTGCAGCTGCAGTGTTTTACGGCTGGCAGCAAGTAAATTATACCAAAGCTGTTTCCATAGCAGTGAATCTCCAATAAAAAAGGCCTGTTGTCACAGGCATTTTGACTGATGACTCAATGCTAATGTAGTGTCTGATGAACCGGGGTGGAAACTTGCTCCAATAAATAACAAAAAAACTCAAGAACAGATATTTCTCTTTGAAATGTTCACTGTGCTCAGTTTTAAACTTCAAAGAAGCACAAAACAGTACGTGTACTTTATAACTGACCCAACTTGAAAAACTACTAAAGCTGTTTAAAGTCCCCACAGCAACAATGAGAATAAGAGCTGTTGTGTCTCTGCAGTTAAGCTGGGGCTTTCTGTTCCATGTTTGGCGGCGTTTGAGAAAAGGAAAAATCTCCAGCTGAAATAAAACCTAAAAAGAAAAACCGTGCAAATTAGTAACCGAACCGGCTAAACAGAACCAGAGCCCTGCAGCCTGAATGCAAAAGCAGCACAAGAGAGCCTCCTACTGTTGTGTGGGCAAAACGGGCCAAATGTAAAAAGTGACCTTGTGACTGTGTGAGCAATACAATCGCCTAATTAAAGATCCATTCCTGACACCAATCAGACCATTAAGAACCTTGTCCTTGTTCATCAACACGGCATATCGTCCATCGCTCTGGAATTGAATTGTAACTCAACACCTTTGCCTACGTTTGGTGTCAGTGGGTAAATAATCCCCGCCTCTATCCAAATCTCCACCCACCCCTACTGCTGCTTATATTGTAGATAGCTGCTCACCACCTACTCTACATTTCAAACACATACAGTAAACCCTCTCCGTATAGCTTCTTACCCACATGGGTGTGCAACATATTGCAAATAGTACAGGATAACCTTTGATTAGATGTGTGAAGGAGTATTTATTGCTACGGTAAGTCTCTTTTGTGATGCAGATTTGAATGGTTTTTTTTCCCCCAACGTACAGTAAGCGCCTGTTAAACAGCTAAAAATAATTTCAGTTGTCGAAATACGTAATGAAGTTTTAAACCTTGATCCCTTCTGCCAGTTGTTAACATCTAGCTAACTCAACACCTGGCTAGCTGAGACAAACATCAAGACATGTTCAAGAAAAGCCTTGACCACCACACATAAAAGCTTACAGTTCTTCACTTGAACTATCACCATCACACAATGCTGTTACCTTACATAATGTGATGCCCACAGGAAAGAAAATATTTGTCGGAGCCAAATACCAGGTTTAGCATCTGTTTGTTGCAGTGATTACACAGCGTGTGAAACATGTCTGGGTGAATCAATACTTTTCAGAATATCACTGCAATTTTAAAGCGCCACAGCATCGATTTTGCTCTTAACAAGGCCGCTCGATGCGGCCAAAAGCTGTAGCAGATGTTTAAATAACATCTGAATTCCAAAGAAATGCGTATTCGTAAAAGTTAAGGACAAAGAAGGCTCCTTGAAGGATTACAATGGGTTAAGAAAAGCTTCAGTGATGACCAGGCATGCCCTGAGTATGTGACAGTCAGAAGACAAGCAGTCGGCCTCTCTGAAAGCCCTCAGTAAATCTGTCTGCATGCCATTTAGAGCGCTGGCCGGACCTAAATGTCAGAGCAACATTTGACAGAAGCATATAACTCCACTCTCTCTCTCTCTCTTTTCCCCTCGCTGGATCCTTTCTCATTTCCTTCCATGATTTGGGTCTTACAAAAGGGTTAAATCACTCAGACATCGCTCACGATGGCTGTTCATTTCGAGGGCCCTTGGGCTTCCAGAAGAGTACAAAAAAAAGGAGTGCTGAATGTGAAGGAGCCTTCAAAGCTCCTGGCATTACTTTATATGTTGGACGTCAGACATTTCATTTCAGGTCATGGGCGACACGGTTTGTTGGTGAATAGCGCAGTCACCTCACTGCAAGATTGTGACCGGTTCAAAGCCATTCTGTGTTGAGTTTACACGTCACATGAGTTTTCTCTGGGTACTCCCATTTCCTTCCAGAGTGAAACACATGCTTAGGCCATGTTTAGGCCAATTTGGAGACTAAGAGAAGTCTCTAAATGTCCTTGCAGTGACCCGTTTTCCATTGACATGGTTCTAGGATTTATGTTTCCACCAAAGAACCGGCTCCAGCACTGTAAAACTGGTTCCAGAGTGCCATCATTTCTTTGCTGGGGCAGGAGTAAAAACCATTTAGATCAGAGGAGTTATTGGGATCAACAAAAAAAACAAATCCACCATTTCATTTCATGTTACATCAGCAAATAAGCTGTCAAAATGACAATGGGCAACTGAGGAGAAATCCTCATTTTGATGTCCTTACTCAGTACTTGGAGACAGGCTTACAGCGATGTATCTGACATATAGAGTGATGCAATGACTTGGTTTTCCAGCAATGGGAAAGCAGCTAGTTCTGCTCTCACCTGGTTCCCTGGTACTCCAAACTAGCACTAGCACCACCCTGTAACCAGCACTACGCTCATGGTTTCCTGTGGTTTTTATGCTGTTACTATGGTTTTACTATGGTACCTCATGGTGATTACAAGTACTATGGTCCTAACCATGGTTATCTATAGCACTTTGTGTTAACTAGAGGTCTGCTATGGTTTCTGGAAATCATGATAAACCGTGGTTATTTAATCATAGAAAAATCCAGGTAAGTGGAAAAGGGATGAGCATGGTGTGAGAGTGACTAGTGTGTGTATGTGTGTGTGCGTGTGGTGAGCGTGTGATGACTGGTGAACAGCCAAGGAGTATGTATACCCTGCATTCACCTTATGTGAGCTGCTTCAGCAGACCTCTGTAGCACCACTGAGAACAAAATGTGTAAGCTAATGAATGGATGGATGAAGAAAATGACACAACCGAACATATGCACAATGTTTGTCGACCTTTGTATGACTAGTCTTAGGAACACTGAGCAGCAGCATCCACTGACTTTGTTGCCTGCTCTTTGCAGCAGAAATGTGTTCTGAGCCTGAGAGTTTTGGACAGGAGGAACAGATTTGTGTGTGATTCATTCAGCGAGTCTGGAGCCAAGATAAACTGTGTCATGCATCGTGCCTGCGTGCTGTACACATGTTTCAGTGCATCCCTGTGTGTGTGTGTGTGTGTGTGTGTGTGTGTCTGTGTGAATGTGTGAAGCCTCACTTCACAACTGTGTCCAAAACAATGCCTTTGCATGTGTGGGCATGTGAGGGGTATGGGTGTGTGAAACATCATGAAGTGTGTCGAGTGTGTATGTGTGTGTGTGTGTGCTTATGTGTCGTATTGTATGGCCATGTGTGGGCAGTTAGGATTACACAAAGAGAGCACCATATTGAGCACCAACATACTGTTGGCAGGCAGGCTCTCACGGATGGGTTTCATCACGAAGCCTTCTCCCTCTCTCACTCTGTCTGTCTCTCTTTTTGAGGAAAAGGTCATACATTGAGCAAAATTTCTCTCTCTCCCTGTCTCTCTCTCTCTTTTGATTCGTCTCTGTCTTTTCCCTCATTTAAACTTGTGTTGTTTTTTTTATCACCCCCTCTTCTGTTTGTTGTTTATGCTTTCTTCATCTTTTGCCCAATTTTACCTTTGCAATCCACCCTGCAGGAATCGTCCTCATGTGCCTTTAAAGGTGCTATGAGTTAAAAAAAAATCCTCTGATGTTGTAGCCAATTATTACCAGCTTCATGAAACTCCTGGATGTCTAGGCAGGAGAAATCAACAAGGATTCTGGTGTTTCCTACTACAACCAGAAAACCCCGCACCCCACCAGAAAACTCCACACTCCTGCTGGTAAGTGACACGCTGCCAGTTGGGTGGTGCTTGAAATTTGGCTTGTCCAGCAGCCTGGTCACCAGCTTCTCGATTATTACTGCCAAAAATAGTGGATTAAAAATATGTCTGAAAAGATTTTAGGAAAGAAACAGGGAAAGCAGCTATGGGATTTTGATTTAAAAGCCACATAAGAGATAGTTTTGAGTATCTCTCCAGTGAAGGTGATAGGGTGAGTTTATTTTTTTATTTGCACATATTACCCTTAATGGTAAGGACGCGAAGCTGGTTGAAAATCTGCAAAAACACTTTTGCTTGTATTGAAGGTCCACTCTGATTTACATTCACAGCACTAGGCATGTCTTTGGTGCTCTTGCTGGCAGCCACTTCCTCTTGTTTTCCTCTCTGTGTTCCTACTTCACCTCCCCTTGTCGTCCTTTCTCTTCAACTGCACGATTCATCCCTCTAACCTTACTTTACTCCCACTGACGTGCCTGGCAGTAATCCCCTTGACCTGCCCAGTGCAGCAAGTGTGCCCCCTGTGAACACACACATAAACACACACACACATGCAACATGAGGTTCATGGTGCACAATTGGTGAGAGTAAGACACAGATGGACAGACAATCAGGGGTTGAGGAGACGGATTAAGAGGGCACAGCTGCAGATGGAGGACTGTGACAGAAGGTTGCAAAGAAAGACATATTTTATAAGGGGCTTCAAATCCTGTGGAGAAGTATTTGGTGAAAGAGGAAAGAGAGGTACATTTTAAAGGAGACATATTATGCTCATTGCTCTTTCTTTGACATGGTTTCTTAATGTAAAAAAGGAAGGTCAGAAAAAACGAAAGATTGATAGTGGTCGAAACTGATGCTTAAGGTGTTGGGAGGCACTCCAGATATCCAAATATACAAACTAAAGCATTGAAGAAGTCAGTTTTGCATAATATGTCCCCTTTAAATGCCACAAACGAACAAAACTGAAAGGAGTACAAGCCAGGGAGAAGTGTAAAAATATACATGCATACAGATATTCCTCGTGTGTTAAAGGTGACCCTGACTCAGATTGATTTTTACAGCTCTGCCTCCATAAGTCGTGTGTCCGTGGGTGTGCATGTATGTGTGTGTATTTGCAGGACAATATGTGTTCATTGTATCCGTGTCTTAAATCAACCAGCGTTGGTCCGACCAGTCCTTGGTGCAAGAAACAGTGGGATGACCTTGCGTTAACGAGGCATGGACTCTATATTCTTATCCCTTTCATACACACGTAAACGCCACTGGCCATGTTTTTGGGGCCGTGGGAGGAAACCGAATTATACTGGGAGAAAACCCATACTTCCTGAACTGCCCCAGTGCCTTCATCCATCCATCATCTTATCCACTTTGTACCCAACGGTGTCATGGGGGGTCTCCTGATGCCTATCCACTCTGCACATAGGACTAAGGCAGGGAATACACCCTGGACAGGTCATAAGTCCACTGCAGGATGTACACACAATTCACTCTCACACCCAGGGGCAATTCAGAGTCTCCAATTGACCTTAACGCATGTTTCTAGATTATGGGAGGAAAACGGTATACCTGGAGAAACCTACAGTAAGACTCTCTGTCCAAGCATACTTGCTTGTTGGCTTTCAGGGATGTAACAGTAATACATCCAATATTCAAATAATAAAATGATAATAAAAGTGAAAAGATAGGGTTCTAGGCCAAAACTGGGGGCTTAAAAACTGCAAAGACCAAGATCCTTTGTGCTAGCCCAGGATCAGACATAGGAGTGCTACCAGTGATACCATGGATGTATTATAATACATCCATGAGTGAGACGTATAACAACATGGAGACAGACTAGGAAAGTGAAGTTACGGATGCTCCTGGAACGACAGAAGAGAGAAGGTGCAACGTGAAACATTAGTTTAGGGCACTGCATCATACAGCTGTTAACATGCCTGTAGGTTCCTCCCGCATGTTGAAATGACAAGAGAAAGCACTACAAAGCTGCCTGTCGAGCCCGGCTACGTCGTCACTGTCTAGCCTGTTACCGCTAACATGGATTTTCAGTTAAGAGCAGTGTCTGTGGTATATTATTCATTTCTGTGTCAGCTAGCTAAATAACACAGGACAATAACTAACCTCCACGTGTTTTAAAAGATGTATATGACATACTAGAGCCACACTAGCTTCCAACACCCTGTCAAACTGCATTTATTGTAAATGTCTGTGCCAAAAAAGTAACGTTAAGTACATGACTCTATGTGACTATATGTAAAAAAAGATACCAAATAAAATCTCATAATTATCTTAGTATCTCATAATTTTGATTTAAGTATCTCATTAATTCAAGTTATTCTTACTTTTTTCCAAGTGGTGGAAATGGGCTTTCATACTTAGCCGTGGATTTAGAGGATTTTTTGCCTCTATACTATTATTACTTTTGTGGCAGCAGTCTTACATTACCAGCTGCCAGTATCCAGTTCACACTGTACCATCCCACCTTGCTCGTCTTGCTCTGCAAAAGCAGTAATTTCAGAGCCAAAAGCAGTCATTTTAACGCTGCCCCTTTGCCCCTCCTCTCTTTCGCTTTCTGTCTCTCACACACGCACACACTAACTGCAGCGCGTCTTGTAGAAGGCCATGTCTGAGCCCCAGGTCCCCTGGGTCTGATAAATGCTCTCTCTACAGGACTCCCAATGGGAGATGACAAACAGAGCACATACTCATATTGCTTTGGTTCATGCACACACGAGCTGCCACATGCTGAGAGTGCAGCATGAGAGTCGCTAATAACGTCTTTGCTTTCACAGCTAACAAGCCAACAAGAAACATGATTTTTGTCATATATATATATATATATATATATATATATAGGTAAATCAAATCAAACTGAAAAAGGTACGAGGGGAAGAGAAAGAAAGCAATATCAAATAAATAAAAACGTTATCAAGATGCTATAATAGTGCAGGCAATCGCTGTCTTATGTTGACATGCACTCTACTCACTCCACAGAAAGTGTGACATGGACTTTGACATAAGAGAAGAAAAGGACCCCATATTTTATCATAATCATGTGCTGAGCCTATGAGCGAATGACTCGAGAAAATAAAGTTAGAAAACGACAGGGGTTTGCGGTCTTTAGAAAGGGGTATTTTCAGTGTCATCATGCGTAACGCCATCAATGAGTGTATGTGTGTGTGTGAGAGAGAGAGAGACAGAGAGAGAGAGAGAGTGCTCCATTCTTTTTAAGTGCATAAAAGTAACCGGCTGTCTTTTAATAGACCAGCAGATAATAATCCTACTCTGTTTTTTCAAATTATGTTCTTTGAAATGCAATTTCTACCTTTCCCATCATTCATCACGGTTCATTGAAAGCTGTGGACGCCTTTGTTTTGGTAAAACTGCACACTGGCACTCAAGACACAAGCCATACTTTTCGAAATGTTCCAGCACACATTGTGAGAAGCTTCTTGGAACCTCATCATCCTGCTCTTTTTTTTCTTTTTTATGCGAGAAATGCTCCTCTCACACAAAGTCATGCGTAATTATCTTTTGCACCAGAAATGTCCTAGTCAAAAATCAAATTCTCTTTGTGACTGGGTTGTCTTTCCCAAGAAATGTGTGGGCTGGATATTTTCATAGCATTTTTCTCAAAAGTCAACGTTTGCTTCTCTGGCATTTTAAAATATCTGGGGCTGTCATCGTATCGGCTTCAGGGCAGCTTGTAGGAGTAGAGATGGAAGAGATTTACTATGCCCTATGTGAAAGTATTAGACACAGACTGATGTGTTTCCTCTCAGGATACAATAAAAACGCAATAAAACTCATGTGAGACCCATGGACGCAATATGTTTGTATTAGCAATACAGTTTGTGGCTGAAGATGAGCAGATATAGTGGAAACTGTGGTCCATAATTGTCAAGAAACGTCATGATAAATGCTACCAAGAACCGATGGGACATCAAAGGGATCTCTGCAGGATCAGAGGGTTATTGGGTGCGGCCATGGTCTAGTGATTGGGCACCTGGACCTCTTTTGACTTACATTTATACTTTCACCATCATCCATGAGCATAGTGAGCATTTTCCTCATGCCTTAAAAAGGCTGCCAAAGGGGCTCATGATTGTTGTTGAGACACTTTGTGTCAAGAAAAGAGAGATTTCAACTGGGAAATATTACTTTACTCTGGCAGTAGATGAAAGGAGGTTGGCGAAAATCATGAGGAATCATTCTGCGGATATAAATATTTAAGCCAAAATTAAAGGGGCCTGTCATTGTCGAGATATCTTGATCTGGACCGAAGCCTCGGTCAGACTGACAGATGGAGGGACCTTGGCTAACTTTATCATCCTCAGGAAACACTGTCAGCTGTGCAAAAAGAGATTAGAGAGGGAAAACCATGGGAGTAATCACATCATTGCACACTACAGGTTACACGTTGAAACACAGCCATTTCACTCGGTGACGCAAAAAGGGAAATTTTATGTGTTTTGGGTGACTTTATCTAAATCTAAGAGACTAAATCGTCTAAATCCTCTAAAGGTGGCAAAAAACAAATTCAAGGGTTTACATTAATATGTGTGCAGTGCAGAGGCACTGAGAGGATTTGAGAATATGTTCTTTTATTTCGACGATCGATACCATGTACATCACATCTTTTGTCACCCGTAGAGGCAGCATTTGTTCTCCATGAGAAGGAGGAGACTATTTCCATGTCCTTCCTCTCTCTCAATAATGTACAGCACTTCTCCCTCTCTCTCTTACCTCTCATAAAAATCTTTCTCTCCTTCCTCCCTCCCTCCCTTCCTCCCTCTCTACCTCCCTCCCTCCCTCACTCCCTGCTAACAAGCACAGAGTAAAGGGGAGACAGGCCTGTTATGGTCCACTAGCTACGAAGCTAGTGAAATGTGAGAGGATATGTGTGTGTGTGTGTGTGTGTGTGTGTGTGTGTGTGTGTGTGTGTGTGTGTGTGTGTGTGTGTGTGTGTGTGTGTGTGTGTGTGTGTGTGTGTGTGTGGTGTACTGTAAGCGGTGCTATGTATGTGTGTGACCGTACAGTGAGAGAATTAGAGAGTGGGGATGATTGCAGCATGTGTGTTTGTGTGTGTTTGTGTGTATGCTGGGGTGTGTTTGTGAGGCAGAGGAGGAGAGAGAGTTCAGTTCCCCTCATTGCTTTTTTACACCGATTGATTTTAGTTTGAGTGGCAGGCGAGAGGAAACAGCACCTCAGCCTGCTGCTGTCAGCTTATGTGAATAACTGCCTGTCCACTCCCTCTCTCCTTTTCTCTCAATCCTTTCTTCTGCCCCCTCATCACACACACACACATAAGCAACAAAAACACACAGACGCCTCAGACACTCTGTGGTCCCTCAGAAGCTTTTTGTGAACTTTCCACTCTCCGCCCATCTTGTCAGGGATCCATTCAATAGGTAGAGGTGATGTTTACAAACCAGTTGAAAGTGAAGGACCGGAGCCAGAAATCGCAGATGAAGTTATGTAAATGAATGGGAAGCTGTGATGTGATTCGGGAGAGAGGGGGGGCGGGGGGCTCCCGTCCACACTCGATCAGAGGAAACATATCTGTAACCGCTCGGTGTCGGAGGGTGCCTGTATACCTTGTCGGTGGGCAAGAGCAAGAGGGGGCGGAGAGTGAATGGAGCCGCTTACAGCGGGGACTGCTGCTGTGTTGCCATGGAGACTGTCTTTGCATTGAATCGATAGAAAAAGAGATGCTCGGAATTCGCACACTTCCCCGTGCTTTTCCTTTTCTCTCTCCCAGTCCTACTTTATTTTCTTTCTTATCCTGCCGTGCTATGGGAAGCACAGGCGCAGAAGCATTTTAAAACACTTCACAGTACACGCATGTCGACGTGACAAGGGAAGGTACATGAAGGTACTTTTGGGGTTTTTTTTAGAGGGATTAAAAGGTTCTCCTACCAGAATCCAGACTTCTATCTATGCCGTGGGAATGAAAGATGCGCAAGCCTAGATCAGGGTTCCACCCCTCGACCCGTATAACGTTTTTGGCATGCAGCCGATACACACAGACTGCTAATGAAGGAGTGTGGAGGTGGCAGTGACTTTTGACTTATCCCCGGGTCGCCTTTGTGGATCAGCAGGTCGAGTCTCAAAGCCTTGCATCAGAACCAGGTTGCCTTTCATTCACTTCGCCACGGAAACCCCGTTATTTTATTTTTTTTCATTCTTTTTTTTTTCTCCCTCCTTCACGATGAGTAGATAATGATAAAAGTGTAAGGTCTCGTATGATGTGTCATTCCAATTATCCTTTGATCAAATATGCCTTTGATGCAAAAAAAAAAAAGACGGATAGTGATGGATTAGCAGGTTTGGTATCACAGCTTCGGAACGGGCCCGAAAGAAGCTCGGGTGCGTGGATCGTGGTGATTATTCTGTAGCAGATGCTTGATCCTGGGAATGAGTGTGTTTTATGTGTGAACAGCGCTATGAGGCAAAACACTTCAGAGCGCTTCACGATTAACCAAACGACGAGCGGCTAAATGAAGCCTTCACCATGGTAACCGATCGCTTTCAGGCTCTCATGCCTGTTTTCATGCGAGTTGTGTAACATGTTATATGGTCTGCACCTATAGAGAGCGACCATTGCGGTCGGACAAAAATATCATCTCCGAGATGCGGCGTGTTGGGTCCTCACCTAGCGGGGGCGGTGAGAATGGGTTGTTTTGTCTTAAAACCTTACGACGGAACCGCATGTTTTCAGCATGTTTTCAGCACGCGCTCGCTATTCACGCAGCCAAATTGTCTAAGCACAATCTGACATAAGGACCCACAGACAGGTTCAGCTCAGTCCAAGCTTACCAGGCAGTTTATAAGAGACACTGGAGATGAGATGGGATTGTGTGTGTGTGTTTGTGGATGGGGGTGGGGGGTGGGGGGGGGGGGGGGGGGGGGGGGGGTGAGGGGGTAATCACAAGCCTGGCAGGTAGAGTGCACTGTACGTAAACACGGGGGAAATGAGATGTGACCATCATAGCGGGGAGCGCTCGTTTACCTCCACAAACGAGCCCTCAGAAGCAGCCTCGGATTGGTGTGTGAGTGAGCGAGGCAAAAAACAAAAAAAGAAAAAATTAGAAAGTGCATTTGTATGACTTCTGTTCTCAAATCTGTCTCCCTCCCTCCCTCTCTTGTTCTCTCTGCCCTCATTTTTAGGACAGGAGGTGGGGGAGTGGAGCGGGCGGGTAGGGAGTGGGGGGGGTGGGATGAGGTGGGGATTCCATTTGAAAAAGCAAGCCATCGCTTGTGGGAGACGGCTTGACTCAGAGAAAAGAGACAGAGAGAGAGAGAGGAAGAGGGGGGGGGGCAGGAGGAGAAGGATGCGAGAGGTGTCCTCCTCGCAGCAGACGATGCATTTCCCAGCTGGAGCGCGGCCGACGCTCCGCCAATGGCGACTCGCGCATCGGGACGACGCGTGGAGGGTTTCCACGGCTACCCCCAACCTCCCCTTCCATCAGTCCTTCACCACATCCTCTCTCTCTCCCTCTCTCTCTCTCTCTCTCTCGCTTTCTCTCTCACACTCTCCATTTCCTGGGACTGAAATGTCAAACGGCTAATAAACACAGTGGCGTATGCGCCTCTTCCAGATGACCGCCATAGTCGTTGGTCAATTTGTTAGGACTCGCCCACGCCCGGGCAAACTCACATGCACGGATACGCACAGACAGGCTCAATATGGAAAATCCACCTATCAAACGTTTCTGTTTCCACTTCAGTTCGTACACAGGAATGAAACCGCAAACACCACAAACGGGTTAGCCAGCCCAGGAGAATTTGGAGTCTCGCATTTTAGTCAAATCAGTCAAAGTCAAATTGTGCAAAGCACAATCGTGCAGGAGCCCCAGTGCTCGATTCTGATGTCAAACTTGAAATGAGAATCACAAAAAAAAAAACCTGCATATTTTTTCAATAAAGAGACTATCAATTTCCATAGCGGTGTGAATGCGGATAATAGGGTCCTTTTGATGTCACTCTACTCAGTTACGCTGTGTCATGGCACACTAGTCCAATACACTATTGGACAGTCGCCACCCCCCATCACTCTCCAGCTGCTTCCACTCTCTCTGCCAAAAACCCTGAATCAAAGAGATTTAATGCTCAATCCGTTTGTTGTTGTTTATATGTATACGTGTATGTATATGTTTTTATGTCATTTTTAGACTCCTATTTTTGCAGCGTTGGCATATAGTAGACAACAAGTCCAATCTTTGAACCTTGTGTGTTCATATGTAAGTATTTTAGGTTTTTTTTGTAACCTATGGAGTAAACAGGTATGAACTGCGCATAAGCATATACATTGCATTCATTCAAAGGTGTGCAGGTATGCGTGTCTATGTACACAACATGTGTACATGTGTGCATGCGGGAAATGCAAAATGTCAAACATACCTCCAGATGTACATACCTCCAGATTATGATTTTTTTTCCTGTGTTTTTACTCATGCAGGAGGTCATTTTTGTTTTGTTTTGTTGTAGCGACTGAAAATTTGAATTTTTCATCTGCGTTTGGATGTTTGATGTGAGAGCAGGCGGGCGGTCCGCTCGGCTGCTGCGAGAAGTGGCACGCTCGGATCATTAATCAGACTCGACGGCACAGCGGGTAGAAGGCAAGCCACGGGAGAGCCCTAATGCATGCAAATGTATACTCGTTTTGGGGGCAGGTTGAGCCAAGGACAGAACCTAGCCAGCAACAGAGAGAGAGAGATAGTTGCTGAGAGAGAGAGAGAGAGAGAGAGAGAGAGAGAGAGAGAGAGGACAGAGAGAGCATATCACAGCTCATTCTGCTGTGGTCCAGCACAGCTGATGCGTGAATGTACTCTAAATCAACGTGACAGTGTAGAAAAGGTAAAACAGAAAAAAAATCACATAGGTAATACAAATGCTAGAAGAACGGACAAATAGAAGAGGAGCCTGCATTGCTTGTAAGTAGACATGATACATTATAGGGCAGTAACGTTTTTGATATTTCAGTAACATGCCCACAGTTTGATATTTATTACAATATTGTGAGGCATGTCAATGATAATAATGTAGAAATCTCCATAGCGTTATACTGCATTGTTCAAACAGCAAAAAAAAAGAAGACGCGGGGGAAAAACTCTATTTATTAAACAAGGAACAACTTAAAGGGAAGCTTCAGGTGCCTCAAGCTTTCAAGTGGGGGAAAAAGTCCCTCCAGGAATGCTCCTCAAAAAGAGAAAAGAAAATTAGCATACTGGTTAGCGTACTTTCTCATCTCAGACTCTCAGATTTCCAATGGTTTCCACTGCCCTGTGTTTCTCTGTTACCTTCTCTCCTTTTTCTTTGCAGGAGCATCCATGATTTCAGCTCGCCTGTCTCCATGCTGTCAGACGTCTCACTCATAGATGTATTATAATACACCCATAGTCTCGCTACGTTCCTGTTTCTGTGATTTCGATTGCGATTCAAGGTCTGCAGGAAGGAATGTAACAGATCGTGGTTTTTGTAGATTTTATGTCTTGAGCCCTATCTTTTCAGTAATACAGAGGCACTCCATGGTAATACCGAGGCACTTTTATTATCGGGATATTTCAATATTACCCATACTGCTGCATCCCTAATATATTGCATTGTGATACAATTTCAGACATACAATGGTCAGATCCAATCTCAGCGGCCATATCGCCTCGCCCCTATGATATGGAGGTTGTCAAACAGGGTCTCATCACTTAGCAAATGGTGGAGTAAGAGCTGGTTTGCTGTCGACGGAGGGCACAGCTTAGCAATGCACTCTTCATTATTCCGCTCAGGTCTGGAGCCTCATTACAGCTGGGATTGTACCTGGGTGGAGATAACCTTACATGGCTTTTTCTTTTTTTTTTTTTTTTTAGATGGACCTTTTACAACGTAGTTTAGGAACGATATCGATGCCGGTGGGCATCAGCATCATTGAAAGAAACAGAGGCACCATAACCCCCCCCCATCTCATGCAATTCTCTCCCCTTTTTTTGTTGTTGTTGTTGTTGCTGCCATTAAGACTTTTAAAAACAGACAGATTAGGCGAGGTGAGTATTTCTGTAGTTTGCTGATACGTAGGATTTGACAAAGACAACAACAACACATCAAAATTATACCAGATAAAGCTGGATCAAAGTCATCGATCCAATGACTTTCACAAATCTAACAAATGCAGTCCCTGGCTCAGTGCTGCATCAGTCACATGCTGGTTCAACTTTAGATGAGATTCTAGCCAACTTTATTTTACTGGGTAATGGTGTGTCTTGAAGACAAATGCACTTTATTGAGAGCAGCTTGCCACTGTACATCTAGTACTGGTAATGGTTTTCGATTAGCCGTATTGAGAAGACAATACACCCTAGCAGCAGTCTCCTTGAGCCAAGGGGGATTTTAAATTCCAATTTTACAAGATGATTTATGACTTTATGAAAATGATTTTAATCAAGAATACACAATGAGCCCGGAAGGGGCACTTTGGGCCAAGTTGCCTCAGTACAGCCTAAACTAATCAGATTAAGAGCACATCTCTCTGTATTCTGATAGTTTGGAGAGTTTGCTAATGAGCCTTGAGATAGGAATGCTAAATCATAACGTTAGACGCTTGTAAGCTCGTTAGCTAGACATGCTAACACTTGCAGCATGTCATAGAGCAGATACTACGATGATTTAATCCATTCCTTACTTTACTTTCCCTTCCTTACTTTCTGTTTTGGGTTCTAATTTATTGCTCAATGGCACTAAGCTACATTAGCACAGTTGTGACTCTTTGGAGAAGACCTTGAAGGAACATTGAATTGGCAGCTTTCATGGATTGAAAGCCAGTGAGTGATGACTGTGTGTGTGTATATATATATGTGTATATATATATATATATATATATGATTAATTTCTGCATGTTCCTGTGTCCCAGTGACTCGATCCAGGAAAACATCTGTCCACTGAACTCGCAGCTCATGAATCAAGGCTTCACTCTTTCTTTTCCCTGGATAACTGAGGGAGAGAGAGATGGAAAGATGGCGGGAACAAGCAATTGTTCTGCTCTTGCAAACAGGACGTTCAGGGAAATTCCCCGGGGAGAAGGGCTTTTTCAAGGTTGCGTCCTACTCCGCGAGCCACCTCTGCGCGCGTGTTTGCACGCACGCCTCAGTGCATGTAGTCCTCCGGGTCTCAGTACTCAGTCAGGCTGATATCTCTCTGATCTCACACACACACACACACAAGGGGGGGTGGAGTAGAAAGAAAAAAAAATGTGCAAAGTGTGGATGTGTGTTTGTGTTTTTGTGTGCGTGTGCTGACTCGGCCAAGTGCCAGAGGTTCGGACAAGTCTCCCAGGTCAGATGGAGGGTCAACAGCTGTTGGCTATGAACGTTCTGTGTGTGTGTGTGTGTGTGTGTGTGTGTGTGTGTGAGTGTGTGTGTGTGTGTGTGTGTGTGTGCAAGGACCCGGATATGTGAGGAGACTGAAACAGCAACAACAGTGTTATTGTTCGCCTTTTAAAATGGATGGGTTCTTGGAGGGGAAAATGCCACTCTGTGACAGCAGCCTTGAACTGCAAATTTTACATAATACAAACACTTGTCATCAAAAGTTTCGCAGGCATTCATACTGTGTAATTATGATCGTTCTTTATGCCGAACAGCGCTGTCACTCTCCCAGTTTTTGTGTGGGATTTGCATCTCGCCCCTGATGTCAGAACAGGCTCTCTCTCGAGCTCTGTTTTTACCTGACAATCCAAAAACGTGCATTGAGATCTAAATTGCTCCCGCAGCAGACCCCTTTGGGTACAAAGTGGGTAATATAACAGCAATATAACTGCATTCACTAATGAGTTTCACTGTCAGTTTGAAACTTTCGGAGACAAATAAAACAGAAAGCTAGACACTAGAGCAAGTCTGATAAGGCCCTTAATTTAAGGAGTGGTTAATGCAAACGTCATTTCTTTTTTTTCCTCCCGTGCTCCTGCATTGTTCAAATATATTATTCCATTCGCGGTGCGTCTGTTTGCCATTGTTTGTTATTTGAACAATATGGAAATTGGCCTGAAGGATTTCAGAGGTCGGCAAATTGCGTCTCCAATCAATGACAGGACTCTGCGAAAATCTCTGTAAGCCCTGCGATCAAAATCATGTTTTTATAGATTGAAGCAAAAAAGAAAAAAAGCACTTACAAACACGCCAGACAAAGCAACGTGAGAGCCATTATTTTCTCGCATTGTAAATATTTCTTCCAGGCAGGGATGGCAACGCCATACAAATGAAGGAGCTGGAACGGCAGGGGAAAATTAATTAAGAAAGTGGGGAGCGAAATAGCGTGGCTTCATTTTTTTGATTTTTTCTCTCTTTTTTTTTAATTAGACTCCATAGACATCTCCCCTGCTGTTATGATGAGGTTGTAGGGATTGTGTTATGAAATCCCTGACATTGCCTCCCTCTGTGTGTGTGTGCGTTCCTGGCACAATCTTCGGGAACCTCATGTAGCCTCGGCAGACGAGCAGGCACACACACACACACACACACACACACACACACACACACACACACACACACACACACAAATGAAAATGCCAGCACACACATGAGTGTAAGAGAAAATGCAGACACAGACAGCTGGGCGACCCCGGTCTGTCCAATGTGAGGCAGAGGATAGAGGAGGAATTATGTAATGTTTTGCCCCCGGGGGAATGGTTTAAGCTGAACTAAAGCAGTGACCCCTCAGCCAATGGCTCCCCGTACAAGAAAGAGACTAATGCTCGTTTAATAACTGCAGTGTGAAATGAGTCTTGAAAATAACGCTTATGGAAATGTTTTTTGCATCTTTTCCCCCACTTTTTTTCTAAATCGGGCCGTTATTTTTCCCACTTGGTGAGAAAACTGGAGGACATGGGGGGGAAAAAAACAAAAGGAAAAATGAGGGGAAGATGCAAACTCTGCACATTGGTCTATCCAGGATTGGAACCAGGAACCTTCATGGTATGAGGCGCCATTAATTCAGCTCATATAGGAGAGTAAGAGGGATGGGGGTGACAGTCGGCAATGGCTCCCTATGGTTAAATCCCTTGGCTTCCAAACCAATCAGCCAGCCAATCAGAAGTGCAGAAGCCTGTTGGATCCTCTACAACAAGTCACGATTTACAACTCTGTGGAATATCCATGCTTAATCTCCTCGATTTAAAGATGAATTAGATGCACTTGCTGTTCCGTGCTGTCAATGTATGCATTATTGATTGTTTAGCCCTTGCCTGTTTTCTCAGGCTCGCTCTCTCCAAAGAGCTCATTATAGTAATTTGCGGTATGATACTCAATGACATTCAAGGAGATGGCGGAATCGTGAAATATGTGCTCCCGTCTCCCTTTTGTTTTCTTTTGTTTAATGCCAGACAGATTTTAGGACCCCTGTGCTTAATGAATCCGCCGTATTACACATCACTTCTTCTCACTTCTCTGCGCTAATGCATCATCAAGGATATAAAAAGTCTTCCTAATAAACCAAAATCCCAAATCCCTCATTACTTTTTACTAATTAAGTTAATCTACAAAGGAGCCAATTTTTCGAGGTTTGACATCAGACACTAATAAAAAGCATAGAGGAGATAACTATATATATATATATATATATATATATATATATATATATATATAGCTTTGAGTGGCGTGACTAATGCAAACATAGTTGAATCACAACGGTAAAATACGCTCCAGACTATACACTCATCCTTCACTCCCTGCGCCTCATCTACTTTCTTGTCAAGCTTAGTTACTTCTGGTTTAAACTTTATCAACGTGTGCTCAAAATGCTCCTCCAAACCGTCAGATGTCAAATATTAGGGAGCTTGAGAGACCGGAAAGTTAATAAACTGTCTTTTTTTTCTTTTTTTTTGCTGTTTTATCCATCCGGTGCCTTGAGGACTGGGAACTATTTTGACAGTTTTCGACCTGGACGTCTCAGAGCTGAGCCTGCACAGATTGGGCAGGAGGGCGAGGACTAATCCGTGGACGTGCTGAGGACAGTTACATAGCCGCCTTGTCGCCTCGCTCTGCCAGACAGCCCTGTTAAAAGTCACAGCGAGGGCTAAGTGGCAGGGTCGTTTGCTAACACGCAGCTTTTATGGACTGCTGTGAGAACATTTCAGCTTTACTCACTCCGTGATGTTGCCCAGACTTTGGACAGTGCCGCAGTTTGAGCCAGTCAGGGCTGGATCACATTCATTGCTTCCTCTCAATACGTATTCACTCTCTTGTCTCAAGGTTGTACTCAAGGTTTATCAGGCTAATAAAGTACACCTTAAGAAATCCTGACTCAACACATTAACTCTATAGATGTTGACCATTGCTGGATTTATAAAGGAATATCTGATGTTACTAGAAAGGGATTGGTGGATAGCAAGGCAGACATGGGTTTGACTCCCTGGTTGGACTGAGGACATTTCTTAAGAATCCTCAGTTGGCCTCACACATTTCTTCACAAGTGCCTGAAAAACTGTCCAAAACAACAATTTCCAGATGTATGTGGGTTTTCTCCCTGGGTCAATAGGAGACTAAATTGTCCCTAGGTGTTGGTGTTTTACATTATTTTGGATCCATGTGTACCCCACTATTGGACTGGCAACCTATTCAGGATGTATTCCATACCTTCATCCCATCCGACAGACCCTGCGGCACCTTTATAATACAAAGATGATGCATGGCTGGATCTAAAAATTGTGAGGATGCTGTCCTCCGCTGATCCTGCGTTCTCCGCTTCCTGAATAGCGAGTAAAAATAACCTCTCCTTCAGGGATCAATACCTCTATCACACCCTTATCATCATGATAAGCTTTAAACTAAAAACGGTCGAGTGTGACTGACGGTGGCAGGTACAGTATGAATGAATGGCGGGATGACATGCATGTCCATGGATCTGAACTCTTATCGTGTAGCTGCAATATACCTCGAAGAAAACAAATCATCATTTGTCCCGATCTGAATTTTATAAGTCATAATCATCAGCTACTGTATCGAGTTTCCAATGGTCCCTGAACGCACCTCGTGTCTTCCTCTCCTCCATCTTGCAAACAACGGTTCATGTAATCACGCCTGTCAGTCATTTACCAAGCACGAGCCAGCTCCTGATTGGTCAGAGGTGATCGGCCTGCAGGCTAAATGAAGTTAGCCTATACAGACGGGAGGAAATGGCGAGGGCGGGAGATGATACCTGTCAATCATTCAGGGCCAGAAATTGAATAAGAGGAGATATAATGCACTCGGGCTGCATGAAATTAGCCCATTTAGAGATATCCTTTCACTATTTAAAGGTTTAGGATTCAGCTAAAACTATTAAGACAACAACTCTCTCACCTTAGCCCCGCTAGCCCATTGATACCAGCCATCGCTGCTGGTTATTGCGCTTCCTGTTGCTTACAGATATCGGCGGCGGTCAGCCAAGAGCCCCCACCTCGCTGATCCTCCACAGAGCGTTACTTGACCTGGCTGTTGGGAGAAAGGACAGACGTAAGCTTAAAATATCTCCCGGGCTTGACACAGCACTGCTCCAGCTGCACTCTGTAATTACCAGCAGTGTAATCAGCAGACTCGTTAATTCACCCCCCCCACCCCCACCACACCGACTGACAGCCGCTGACGGCTCAATTGCACAAAATGCACTGGTACAACTTCATAAGTAAATGGAACTGACGTCCTGAAGCATTCCTCTGCTGGAGGAGGGGGTGGCTGGTGGTGGTTGGGGGGGGGCAAGGCTGCACTCAGGAAAACTGCACATTATTATCCACACGATTCGACATCAGAAATACAAACAGCGTCTTTGTACAACATGGCTCCGGTGGCACCAAAGCAGGAACTTGTCATCTCTCAGTTGTGTCACCTGTTCACCTGTGTTTCGTGTTCACCCATCAAATTAGTTTAATTCACTGCCAGCTTTTGCTTTAATTCCCCAACACAAAAAACTTCCCTTTCCCTCCCCATTTTACATTTCCAGAGTGATGCTTTGAGGTCCAATTCCTCTGCCTTATTCACAGTCTTTCCAAACTGTGACAGATAACAGAGAAACTCCTTCTCTGTTAAAAATGCAGGGCATATATTCCCATCCCTCCAGTTTTTTTATCCTGCTGTCTACCAAAATAGGACATAGGCCGGGAATACACCCTCTACAGTTGCCAGACACACTATTCATTTTCAAACCAATACCTGGAGGATATTTAGAGTATGTTATCGGCCGAAACAGGCATGTTGTTGGACTGTGGGGGAAATCTAGACTAGCTAGAGAAACCCGAGGAGAACCTGAAAACTTCAGACATGAAAGCCTGTCGGTCTGACCCAGATTTGAACCCAGAATCTTCTTTGCTGCGAGGCAATGGCGCCAATCCACCATATCATCGAAAAATGCAAAAACTACTCTGTTTACATCAAACACACACAAGCATGATATACAACAATCATTAAACACACCATGGCACCTACAACATTTTTTCCTTTTTTATGTGTGTGTGTATGTTTGCGTGTGTGTGTGTGTGTGTGTGTGTGTGAGTGTGCGTGTGTGTGTGTGTGTGTGCGTGTGTGTTAGGACAACCATTTCCATGGAAATGAACCATGTCAGTGACGGACCAACCACATGATTGCGTTTATCATTGCGCGCAACAGAGGTGACATTTACACCATGACAGGAAATATGATGAGCTATCAATCTCATGTGCACACACACACACACACACACACATACGCATACACACTATGAATAACCGTGATGTACTCAGCTGTCGGCTGTATTTGAGGCAGGGCGGGACATTAGTGCGCATATAAAGGAAAACTTGATCACCTTGAGTGAATCGGCGCTGCACCGCCGCCCATCTATTCTGCAGGCGTCCCTGTGTTTGGTTTGGCGGGGTCTCATCAATCAGTAGCACAGATGCTAAAGAAATGGCACCATTTCAGCACTTCTCCAGAACATATACAGATCCATTATAGCGAGAGGGGGGGAAAAAAAATGAAAGTACATCAGTGGTGATACAGAGGAGGAGTCTTGCACACAAGTGGGGGTGAAGTGGAAAGGGAGGCGTTAGTGATATAAATGTTCTACCGAAAAGCTCTCGATTCACAAGTATTTCTTCATTCCGACCCTCGTTTATGGAGATGAGATGTGGGCAATGATCGAAAGAATGAGATTGCAAAAATATGTGGCTGAAATTAGTTTTCTCTGCAAGTCCCAACCCAAGAAACAGAGCGAGGAGTTCAGATATCTGGGAGGGGCTCAAAGTAGAGATGCTGCTCCTCCACATTGAGAGGGAGCAGTTGAGGTAGTTTGCACCATTTGGCCAGAATGCTTTTCATGTAGGTGTAGCAGTATTACCAGTGGTAATAGTAGTAGTAGCAGTGTTATTATCATTATTATCAGTAGTAGTAGTAGTAGAAGTAGTAATAGTAGTACATTTCTATTATTTTTGGGTATAAATAAAGTACTCTTCTTACATTATCTTATCTTGTAAGGGAAGGACAACATAATGGAACTAAACCGATCCGATGTATGACAAGTATAACTGCCCCAGTCTGTTAGATTTATTTTGTGAATTCAGACTGGCAAGATGTTTTTTTGTGTGTGTGTGTTTGTGTTTTTGTGCTTGTGTTTGTGTGTGTGTATTTGTATTAACTTTAAATGTTGGCAATGAATCACTTTGATAGGGCTGTAGTCATTGTTCCCCACTGTTTTACTTTTGAAATAAATTTGTCGTATTGCTCCGTTAAAGCTGTTGCCACATATTCTGCACCACTGTGTTCTGCTCCGCGCCACAAACACTGACTCGACCGCTATTAAAACTACACATTAAGTAATTGTTCTAAAGCACAAAAGTAATGCGTTGATGTTTTGTGCTTTATTTGATTGCATTTCACTAATGTGCCACGCTAAATGAACTCAGAAACTCGGCTGAACTTTTCTGAATTTATGGTTATGGGTCCCACAGGGGTTGTTAAGTTTTAACGTTACGTTACGTTCATTAACATGTCCATATCAACAATAAAAAAACAACGTGACTCGTTCTAATCAGCTCTGATAGAAGAAAAAGCTCAAAAATGAAAACCCGGACGTTTAAATAGGCAAACATGTTCGCCGTATGCTCTGATAAAAGTTCTGAAGAGTTGTTGTGCGCCAAAATGTTCTGTATTTCTTTCAGAACTGCACTGACTCACTTGTTTAGCCCAGAAACACGACTGCCAAGCACATTCAAAGGAATGCCAATAATATTCCTGAATTGATCCCCCCCCCCCGCTTGAAGAGGATGCTTAAAAGAAGGTCACTGATCAAAAGCTTGCCTCAATAAATATTACACAGATCGGAATATTCTTCTCCAAGAAAGACCCGTGTTTGGTGTGCAGCGATCTTTATTCAATACAGTAGATTTATTTCCTGCCTCGCAGGCAGCCATTAATTTCCATTCGTTTCAGTAAATGACCTTGCAGAAACTTTAACTTTCTTGAGGTGGGAAATCAATCACGCCATAGAAATTTCTTTTGGCAGGCGGTGTTTTTTTTTTTTTTTTTTTTTTTGTCTTTCTCTCTTCCTGCTTCTGGGGAACTGATACCAAGGACTTGGCTCCTAGCAGTTGAATGGTGACCTTATTCAGCCAAAAAAAGATAGGGGGAGAGGGGGAGACACAGAAAAAAAAGCATATTTGCATAATCCTTTCTTACGACATCAATGGTTTATTCTGGGTTTGACAACTAGCAGCCTCGGCTCTCAAATATCACTAGAACACGCCGAGAAGAGAGGTTACCAACGTAAATACAGGGTGCTATTGATGGGCTGGCATCCATCCATCTTTCCTCTACCCAGTGGTGTCATGGAGGTCTGCACAGCGTGAAGGCGCGCAATGAATGGCTCTGATATAGCAATATAGCACTTTTATAGTTCTCAGGGTTGCAAAGTCACATTGGCAGAGGCAGTAGCTAGCACACATGATCTATCTGCGAAAACCAGGAACTTCGACCAGTTACACAACATTCACACAAAAGCGGCATTGGAGCACAGTAAATTACCCAAGGATACTGAGCCGTAGTCATCCTGGACAGGTTGCCGGTCCATTGCAGGGGCGGGCGGTGATCCATTTATTGAAAGGTCAGTGGTTCGATCCCAGGCCCTGCAGCCTAAGTGTTTGACCATATTTGGTGAGATATTGAACCCCACACAGGTCCTGATTCTAAGCCATTAATGTGTGAATGCATGTGAATGGTAAAAAAAAAAAGCTGCCACCGTGGCATGAATGGGTATAAATGAGGTCTTATCTGTAAAGCGCTTTGAGCGGTCCTTTCAGGATCAGTTCATTTACAGTTTACACACAGAGACGCCATTCACTCTCTCTCTCTCACACACACACACTCACACCTAGAAGCAATTCAGTGTCTCCGGTCGCTTTTTGGACTGTGCGGGAGAACCCACGCAGACGCCGGGAGAACAAGCAAACTCCACACAGAAAGGCCCCCCAGGACTCAGGTAAGAGCGCTATTCAAATAAACATTCGGCGTGACTCATTATCTCGAGCGAATTTCGAGCCTCTGTAAAAAAAACAGAACTCGAGGACGCATCCATTAGCCTTTAGAGCATTATCCAACCGTCAGCGTAACACTCGGATACGTGACTGTCGAGCGTCCGCCCTCCGACTCCCTCTCCGCGTCCAGTATGAATGTACAATTACACTGCATCATTCATCTTTTCGCAGGTTTGCGGCGCTGTTCAGGCTCCTCCCACGTCGGCACCAGCGAGTGAGTCAGTGTGGCCCGGCCCGGAGTTACACAGAACCAAGTTGCCCTCTCTCTTTTTTTTTTTCCCCCAGTGTCGATTCAGACCCTCTTAAGTGTTTCAGCATCTCCAACAGTGCCACAAAAGACACGGGGAAAAATCCATTTGTCATGTCCCTCACAGTACAATTCATTATGGGTGGTGCGCCGAAGCGCCACAAAAGCAGCAATAGCTTTAAAGGGTCAGCTTTTCAGTGTTTTCTGAGAAACCAATTTCGGGACATAATTAATCTTCGGGGAGAGATGTTTTGTGCTGGTTGGTAAAGGTGAAACTCTGTCCTCACTGTTGTGGAAAAGTAATTGAGAACGGCTGGTGCACATGAAACCCAGAAGCTAAAATAAAGGATGTCCTTTTTAGCTCATCAGCGATAATGACAGCGTTGCGTCCTTGACCAAAATAAATAAAACAAACGAAATCGAGGTGACATGGGAACATGTCGGCGAGAGTCGAAACTGTTCGAAGCCATTAATTCCAACTGGTTCAAGTACAAAGAAGTTTTCCTTTTCATCAGAGACAAGTAAGGAAATCAGAGACAAGTACAGAAAAAAGAAAAGAAAATATGACAACAGGTGATTTAACATCCTGCCATCGGTATAAAACACACGTTGGGATGGACGTTTTTATGGACTGGCTGCCTTGCCAGGTATGGAGCGATTCCTGGCAGCCGGTGGCACTTAAACTCGACTGAGGGGAAGAAATGTCTCCTAAAGTCAAGAGGGGATAAATAATAAGTGGAGGCACAACTGCACGCACAACAACAACGACACAACAAACAAAAAGAAACTGTGGAATATCAGCGTGCTGGACACATCAGCGTTTCTTGCTTTGACTTCTATCAAAACTGTAATTATCACAGTGATTTGTCTGGGCTCACAGTGTTTTAGATATGGCAATTGTACAGCAACCCTAACTATTATCAAAATATCATCATTATGTGATAGCTGCTATTTTCTCCTCCTCCTCAGACTGCAACTTTGCACTCAACTGCAACGAAACTTGTAACTTTAATGGTCTGACTTGACTTTTCTGTTGTTTTTCTCATCTTTCTCTCAAAGATTTCATCAATATAAAAATTCTATTTCATTCTATTTCATGCCATTTTTCAAGGTCCGTCTGTTTTGTTGTGCGCATGACAAGAATTTTGAATTACTCTGAATGAATACAAACTAAATTCACTGGATTTGGCTGGACATGCAACCCTGGGTGTGAGAATCTTGACTCAGGTCCGGGTAAAAGTGTTGAGATTCTCTGAAAGAAAACCAGGACGCAGCTGGAACGTAGACATCGTGATTCGGCGAGATCGCCCGGATGTTTCTGATTCATACTCTCAACCACGTCAGACGTGTCGATGGGGAATCACGGATCTGTGTGTCCGAGCTCATTCGGGCTGACACGAAACATCCAGCACACACCAAAATGACGAACGACGCTCCAATAACCAGTGACGGTTTTGACTTTATTTATAAATCTGTGCGTGTGTTCGTTTGAACATTTCCATGGAAATGAAGCCAGTGACGCACCAACAGAGGTGACATTTACACCACGACAGGAAATGTGACGAGCTACCACTCTCCTGTGCATTTACACGTACACGCACACCAAAGCTATTAATACTTTTGAATAATGAATCTAATTACTCGATTAAGCACACGTTGGAGAATTATAATCAAAATTGCATTCATACTTATACTTAGTTATACAGCTAACAAGAATTTGTTTTGGTGTTTGACAGACGACGTGAGTGGATTAACTACATGTAATCAAAGTGATCAAAGTGGAAAATCCATACTCTGTCCATTTGTATGAATGGAAAGAGTGGGTACAGAGACCAAAACAGTTTATATTACCAAGTCATAAACATGTATATTTTCTGCAGTGGGTTTGACATTTCAAAACAGGGGACTATAGGGATTGTGGCTCAGCCTGTTGCGAAATGTCCTGAAAACTTGTTTTCCCTTGATGAAAATGTAAAAAAAAGGCTGCAAACAGCTGTATCACTGTCATTTCGATTGACAAAAAGAGAAATTTTCTGATTTTACCTTCGTTTCCAAATGGGGGAAGGCCTTAAAAGTATCAACATAATACACTGAATTGGCTCTTTTTTCAGCCTGTGCACGAATTTGGGGACGGGGGCCTTCAGGTACTGAGCAGCACATTACAATGCAGAGCACACAAGGAGGGAAGATTAATGTCACTGTCCTGCCCTGTTAGACAAACACTCTCATTTCTGGATATTCTCTCATCCTCCCACTGATCAATTACCAACACTGCTGAGACCCAGGGTAAGTGCAGCTGCTGCTGCTGCTGCTGCCGCATCTATCTGCCAGCGTGAAAATCTAGAGGACATGTTTGATGATTTAACACATTAAAAACATCCCGTTATTTGGATTTTTTTTTCAATGCCGGTGTTGAGCGACAGTTCGCCTCAGTTGAGGAAATGAACATAAAATCGAGCCTGTACGCGGATAGTAGCAGATTCGGCTTGTTTCCTGATTCATGCTCCAAATAAGAGTCTCTTTGAGGAGCTTGTAATGGCCATGTGGTCATGGCCATAGAGACCAGACAGGGCTCCATAAAAGCCATGTCTTATGTGAGACAAAATGCCAAAGAGACAGCAGGAGTGAGGGTGAGGAAGTGTATGATGACAGAGAGAGGGAGAGAGAGAGAGAGAGAGACAGACAGAGAGAGAGAGGCAAGGCGTGCCTATTCATCTCCTCGCTCGGAGCAGGCAGGTACAGAGGTATGGCAGTCTTACAAGGTCAATATTTTACTTTGGCTTGTGCGCTCTAATTAAATTACAGGCAGAGCGCCCCAGGAGAGCACACACACGGATACGGACCCTGTAACCCCCCTCCACCACCACCCACCAACCCTCTACAAAACTCAAGCAAGCCAAACATTTTGTAACATGAGCTGAGAAGCCGGGGCATGGAGTCATCGCGACGCAGATGATTTGAAGTATTTTCGGCATGTTTCAGGAGATGGAGGGGGAACTGGGGCACAGCTGCGCACCATTGGGTTTAGACTGGAGATAAATCTCATTCCTCTGTAAGGCTGTACAACCACTGCTGCTCTCAGTGAACCAAACAAACCACACACACACACACATCATTGGACTGACAATTTCACTGCCATTGCGTGATATCAGTCATTTCAGGTGCACAATTACTATATGTTAACCATGCAATACACATCATCATTTTTTTTAAGTACAGACTATAGATAGATAGATAGATATATGTATCTTGGCTAAATCTACCCTAGACACTTGCAAATGTGACTAATTTCATTTAACAATGTGGCACTTTTCTCTCTCTGACCTTCATTAACAAGTGTCATGTGCTGCATACAGTAATAGCCTAGGCATGTCAACATGTGTTTGTCTGTGAAGCTGAAATCAAGCCTCAGACAGTTGTTGATGAGTGGTGCAAAACAGTCCCCTTTGTTTATAGCAGGGCCTGAAGGGGAGCGACACGAAGCCCTGTCAGTCTGGTCATCATCATCATCTCACATCTAAGGTATCTGCTGCAGAGTAATTATAATTTGAATGGGAAACAGGTGATAAAATTTCGAAACAAAAATGTCTGTATAAATTATTTCCCTGTCTATTCATTCATCCCCTTGCCTGCTTTGTCACTGGAGTTTCCCAGCTCACATTGGGGAAAGACAGGGAAGCTGTAGCTGTCTGTCTCGCTCTGTATATAGTATTTCAATATTTATTCTATTTATGTATTTCTGTTTTTCACTATCCATCGTACTCCTGCAAGACTGGAAATTTTCCTGTTGTGGGATTAATAAAGGACTATTTTATCTGAGGTTCTAGCCTAGCATTATGCCAATTTTATTGACACTGTGTCAAGAATCAATTCAGAATAAAAAAGAATAAAAAAAAGAAAAAAGTGAATTGTGGTGTAAATATCGACATAAAGAGTCACTATTTTTGAAAAGTCATAGTCTGAGAGCCTTGACTGATTAAATGCGTCATATTCTGCTGTAAATGCGGAATAAATCGTCTTCCAAATAACTTCAAACAACTTTAAGCAATCACTTCCGCGTTCTTCAGCATTCTGCTCTGTGATTGGCTGAGCGCACCCCTACGTACTGCCGCTGCCTCCTGTCATCTGACTGTGACGCAATCACGTCACGCCGCTTCCCGAAAGTCAAACACAGCAACGAGCAGGGAAAGAGACACAGCATGGCTCCTAAAGTTGGACCACCGGTCGTTTCGGCCTCCGTGGGGCTGCTGCTCCTCACGCTGGTGCCCGAGGTGGAGGCTTACGACGCCGGCGACGCCCTGGCTCTGCTCCTGGGCACCGTCCTCACCGTGGTGGGCTTCTGCGCCTGTCTGGGCTGGTACTCCCGGAGGAGGAACGGACAGCTGTGAGGAGGGGACGGACACGGGGGAGCCTGAGACTGGAATCCCCTCTGGAGCTTTATTATCATCCTCATCGTCCTCCTCCTCCTCCTCCTCATTTCTTCCTTAAGGAAACGTGCCTTATGGGGGAAACTGAATGGGAACCACGTGGACTATGATGGGAACATCCAGGAAGTCTTCCCTGAGAACCAGGAAGTGGCGTTTGTTTGTTTGTTGCACCGCCGAGATTAAGGACCAAACACTGTTGCCTTCTTTATGCAAAGACTGCTGCAGCTGCTGTCTCCTTGGATGCTTACGCTTGCGTATTGTGCATATATTCCCCTACACGTTTGGAGATAAATGGCCTGACATGAGACACTGTTCTGAAGCACAGTATCTTAAATGTCTGGTTGAAACGATGATTTGAGAACGATAAATTGACTGATATGCTTGACAGCTCATGATGTTTGAGTGATCCTCTGCAAAGCCACATTTCCCCTGGAACTCTTCCTACACATCCTTGAGGCCAGGTGTGGCGTGGTCCACTACTGTAGCCCGGTATAAGTTGATTTAAAATCAATTTATATTATATTTTTTTGATTGTGCATTTTTTTTCCAGCTCTGAGCTTGTGTTGCTGTTACAATAAAACTGTATCATCTGTGACCAAAAAATTTAATCTTTGAGCCAAAACTGTGGTGGAAAAAGTAGATTGTTGATTGAAAGAGAAATGAAAAAATACCTATTATATTACAGCTGTATTAAAGCTATAAAAGTGCTATCATCAGTGTGCATTGTCATATTATTCATAGTGAAAAGGTGTATTTTCCTGATGCTGCTGGTCAGAATCATTGTACTCAACATACATGTAAGCACACACTCGCACACTAATGATTATTGTGGATAGAATGATAAACTGCACAGATATGGACACTAATTGTTAGACTTCCTCCTTTAAATTAAGCAAATTAAAATCTGTCCCACATATGGGAATCTTTATGTGAAGAGCTAAATTATCTGATACATGACAAGTAGGTGCTGCCATTCTGTTGGAGGATCACAAATAAAACTAACAGTATCAACTTGTTAAATATGTACATAATTAAAAAACATTTAGCTTTTAGCACTGGAGGTGATGGAATAAACCTTCGACTTGAGTGACAGAGGAAAATATTTTTAAATGAAACTAATTTGTTTAGGAAGGAGGGGGGAAAAAAAACCCTACCTTATCACCCTTTCAGTTGAGGATGATTGAGACTCATTATTTCACCTTGGGATGACGATGCATCGAAAATGTTTACAAGGCCCGCGTTGCAGTGACTTATTGCTCATTAAGGGAAACTGGGACGCGCACAAAAAGGCCTCGCTTTAATTTGGCAGCACAGAGTTTCTCTGTCACTCCAAGTTCAGGTCACCACACTGTATGTGTGAGTCGGTGTGTGTGTCTGTGAAAAGACTGCACCACATGCCACATTCAACTCTTCGTCATATAACACAGAAATCTGGGCAGGAAGACATTGTTTTGACACACATCCTACATGTATGATCATGAGTAATTCACATGTTGTGGCCTGCGCACACGCATACACTTGCCACCGCAAGCTCGTGACATCACAGCCCTCCACACATGCTTGAGAAATCAGATCCCATGAATTTCTCATGCAGCGCGGGCAGAACGAACAACAGTGCGCAAAGTGCTCGTCAATTATGCACCGGCAGCACTGGGGGGGTGGAGGTGGAGGGTGGGGGGGTTAGTCGTGCTACTTCGAGGTGAGGGAGGCCGCCTGAGTTAACCCCCGCGCTTTGTCGTCGACGGTCGGCGTTTCTGCAGAGTGAAACATGCATGAGCACGGCGACATGGCAGACAGGAAGCTATTGTACATGGTGATAAATAATGGAAAGTGCGCCACAGCTGACTAAGATTTCAGACGTTATCAACAAGGGTGGATGAAGCGGGGTAATTAATTCCGATGCGAATGAAGAAGCCACACTGGATAATATGGAGCGCTGGGTTAATTTAAGCAGGATAGTCGTCCACATGAACATCGTTGGGAAGTATCAGAACACATGCGGTGGCATTAGAATACAAACTGTGAGCAGTTACTGGTTAGGCAGATGGTAATCAGAATAGTTAGATTATTGACATTAATGGATTATGTAAAGGGATTATGTGTTTTGCGTGTGCGCGGGGCATTGTTTGGAGTAACACAAAATAATCTGAAATGTAAGACAATAATGCTGAAATAATCCAAAGTCTTTAGACTGAATAATCAGACGAACTTCGTTACAAATTTCATTTCAGGGCAGGTATATTGTAATCTGTAGTGGAGAATATATTTTTTAATGGATGGATGGATGGATGGATGGATGGATGGATGGATGGATGGATGGATGGATGGATGGATGGATGGATGGATGGATAGATAGATAGATAGATAGATAGATAGATAGATAGATAGATAGATAGATAGATAGATAGATAGATAGATAGATAGATAGATAGATAGATAGATAGATAGATAGATAGATAGATAGATAGAAACCTCACCAATCCATTCAGGAAAATTCAAGTGAGAGGCAGCTCTCAATCAGTGTGAAACAGGGTGAATGCGAATATAGCATAAGTAATCGATTACATCAGACGTTGCTGTACTGAAATGTAACGGGAGAGAGAGAGAGAGTATGTGTGTGTGTGAGAGAGAGCGACAGAGAGAGAGAGAGAGAGAGAGAGAGAGAGAGAGAGAGAGAGAGAGAGAGATGCTGCTGCTGCTGCAACAAGAGACAAGACGCGTCTTGGATCACAAATAGGGATGCAGGGCGCATGCGCACTGCGCTCCGTTTACTGTAGGAGATCCACCGTGGAGGAAAAAAGGGGGCAGGCAACAAACCGGGGCTTTATTTTCTTAAAACACGGCTAAAAATCCTCCGACGTGTGCGATGTAAATAACGTCCGGGAGGGGAAACCATAATCGGATTATCAACAGGTAGGATTTCGATTGATCTTTGCGATCATCATCATCATCTCTCTCTCGCTCTCTCTCTCTCTCTCCCTCTCTCTCTCCATCCCTCTCTCCATCCTTCTCTTTCCATCCTCTCTCTCGCTCTCTCTCATCATTTTTTGGCCTTGTCTTGTGTGGTGGCTGGGCATATTCATAGAGGGGGGACTTGGGGATTGATTCCGGTCTAATGGACGCTACAGGACGCCAGCGGGATCTTTTATTATTCATATTCTCAGCGTCATCATCATTGCGATTATTTTTGTAATTATTATGGTTATTTTGCCGATCGAAAATACACCGGGATTAACAAACAGAGAGGACGCGTTTGGACACGTAAGTAGACGCACGTACATACATACACAACAATGGAAAAAATGTAGTGGAGATGCAATGTTGTTGTCACTTCGCGAGCATCCCCCCACCCCCCCATCTGATGTGCACAGCCGCACCGATACGTCGAAAAATTGCGGCTCCCATCGCGTTTATTCTCCCCCCTTCAACTCTTTCCTAATCACTCCGAGAAAAAAGACAGAAAATGGAGCCGTGAACGCCCTAATGAGAGCTCTGCTTATTAAGACCCCTAATCCAGTTAACCTTTAATCAGACAAACACATAGAGAGAAAGAGAGAGATGCTTTTTTTATGTATGGACTCGTTTTTCTTATCTCCACGATGCATTGATGGTAGTTTATTCGAAGCATCTGCAGGGTGGGGGCTCACCCCCCCCCCTCATTTCACGTTTCACAAAATGTCCAAATTAATCCCAACATCAGCTTTTATGGGTCCCTTTTTTTCTTCTCCCACCCCTCTCCCCATTTTCAGGGGTTGTTGGGGGGTGGGCGGTAAGACAAAATGCGTCGTGTTTTTTTGTTTTTTTGTTTTTTTTATCCAAGCCCGGGATGTGCTTTTGTTGTTTGTCTCTTGTCTTTTGTTCAGGGGAAAAAAATCCGTCTGTGATACTGTACCCGATGAATGCTTCAGTCTAATTAAGCTCCATCACTGTCTGTCCGTGTCTGTCTCTGTCTGTCTGCCCCTAGACAAAGTATTCCAGCTGAGGCAGAGCTCCGCTACCCCCCCCCACCCCAACCATCCTCCCCAAATGTTAATATGTGAGGCAGATTAATAAATAAATAAATAAGTGAAATGCCAGGCAGAAGTGTGTGTGTGTGTGTGTGTGTGTGGTGTGGGGTGGGGGGGTGGGGGGGTGGGGGGAATTATTGCTTTTCCACATGCCGGAATGTGCGAGCGCAGTTGAAAACAATGCAGCTGTTGTACGGGTCTGAATGCTGATGGGTGGATGATATTTTTTTCTTTAGGTGTGATGAGACAAAGGAACAAAGGATGCCTTAGAGGAGAGGTTGCCTATATGCCTGGAAACCTCTTCAAAGCACACCGCCAAATGGATCTAACGCCTCCCCCTGCCACCTCTAGATCATGATACTTGGCTGAAGCTATCCCGCTATCTTTATGATCCCTCCTCCATCTATGGCGAACTATAGCCATGCAGGGGACCACAACATCTTGCAGAATGTCTCTCCTCTCGCCACGTTCCTCAAACTGACCTCCCTGGGTTTCATCATCGGAGTCGGCGTGGTCGGAAACCTCCTGATCTCCATCCTGCTGGTCAAAGACAAGAGCCTGCACCGGGCGCCCTACTACTTCCTGCTGGACCTGTGCGCCTCCGACATCCTGCGCTCCGCCATCTGCTTCCCCTTCGTCTTCACCTCGGTCAAGAACGGCTCGGCGTGGACCTATGGCATGCTGACCTGCAAGGTGATCGCCTTCCTGGGTGTGCTCTCCTGCTTCCACACGGCGTTCATGCTCTTCTGCGTGAGCGTCACGCGCTACCTGGCCATCGCGCACCACCGCTTCTACACCAAGAGGCTGACCTTCTGGACCTGCCTCGCCGTCATCTGCATGGTGTGGACGCTGTCGGTGGCGATGGCGTTCCCGCCGGTGCTGGACGTGGGGACGTACTCTTTCATCCGGGAGGAGGACCAGTGCACGTTCCAGCACCGCTCCTTCCGGGCCAACGATTCCCTGGGCTTCATGCTCCTGCTGGCGCTCATCCTCCTGGCCACGCAGCTGGTTTACCTCAAGCTCATCTTCTTCGTCCACGACCGCCGGAAGATGAAGCCCGTCCAGTTCGTGCCCGCCGTCAGCCAGAACTGGACCTTCCACGGGCCGGGCGCCAGCGGGCAGGCGGCGGCCAACTGGCTGGCCGGGTTCGGCCGGGGCCCCACCCCGCCCACCCTGCTGGGCATCCGGCAGAACAGCAACGCGGCGGGGCGCAGGCGCCTGCTGGTGTTGGATGAGTTCAAAACGGAGAAGAGGATTAGTAGGATGTTCTACATCATGACGTTTTTCTTCCTGGCGCTGTGGGGGCCCTACCTGGTGGCCTGCTACTGGCGGGTGTTTGCGCGGATGCCCATGGTGCCCGGGGGCTACCTGACGGCCGCCGTGTGGATGAGCTTCGCCCAGGCCGGGGTCAACCCCTTCATCTGCATCTTCTCCAACAGGGAGCTCCGGCGTTGCTTCAGCACCACGCTCCTCTACTGCAGAAAATCCAGGTTACCAAGGGAACCCTACTGCGTTATATGAAGGTTTTTTTTCTCTCTCTCTATCTCTCCTGTGGGCTGTTTTTTTTCTTTTTTCTCAACTATGTCTCTATTTCCCTGATTGATCTTGATCCGGGGCTCGCTACCCCCATTGTACAGCAGCGCTCTCTCTTCTCTATCTCTCTTCTCTTCATCCTTCGGTTTTTGTTTTTTGTTTTTTTTTCCCTCCAGGTTCCTCCTTCTCCTTATACCCTTCTTTTCAGAGGTAGAAGGTGGACTGCCGCTCTCGAGGCTCGAATGCGAAACGCGACAAAACGTGGAGGCTGAAGGGAATGGGAGTACGCGGGAGGTTCTGGATTCCCCACACCCACCACCCCTCCAACACCTCCTGTGTTTATGTTCTAGTAAACAGACGATGTGGAAGGCCATGCCAATGCAGAGAAGCAAAAAGTTGAAAAAAGAGAAAAACGGAAACGAAAAAAGATTTGACAAAATGATACATAGAAAAAAAAAAAACCCAACCTCTTGCTTTGGATATTTGGAAGATGCGTTATTCTGTGAGGTGTGAAATACGTACGTACAAAAAGAAAACGAAAAAAAAAGAACAAAAAACAAAGAAATGATACCTCTCAAGGAATCACTGGAAATGTTTTACATTTTAAGAGTTGCACTAAAAAGAAGATGTAAAGATGCTTTTTTTGGTCAACAGTTGCCAGTTGCATTGCAAGGACAACGTTTTTCTCCCTCCTTCTCCCTACAACCCACCCCTCCTTTTTTCCCCCCCTCCAAAACTAAACAATGAATGCTTTAATTTGCAACAGAACTACACAATCGCTGTAAGTAAAAGCAAAACTTGGTGACTGTTGGAATACACCGTCACAAGAGGATAAAATGGTTTTAATGTAAGTGATATCTTTTTCATTTACCGGGCTGGGGGCTTAACGACTTGGGGATTTACAATGTGTGGTTTTTTGAAGTCGCAACTTAAAACTTAGAGATGATTTTCTTGTAGTTTTACGATCCATATGTCCCTAGTGTCTGGCATTGTTATTTTCTTATCACCTTTTACAGGAAAAAAAAGAGTAAAAAAAAAAAAGACGAAATGATGTTTGGATTTTAAAAAGAAGTTGCTTTTAAGAACAACCTTGTGCTTAAAAAAGACATTGAAGAAGTAGTTAAATGTTTCATCATATCCATGTACCTAAACACTATCATATTGTTACAGTATTGCTGATGCCACTCCAGGTGTTCTTGCCTTAATGGTTATGATATTGTCATGTTTCTTGGTTGTTGGGTTATTTTTTATTTCATCTACTCCTAAAATGTCTAGGGGGAGGGTTGTTATATTTTCTTTCTTTCAGCTTTTATTTTCCATTTTGTTTTTTAGATGCAAGGGGAGTTTGTTTTCTTTATCACATCAATGTGAAGTGCATGTCCATTTCTTTTGTTGTTTTCTTTAGTTTTTAAAGCTGGTCCACTCCCATGAGCATCACAGGCCATACACTGAGCAGCCCCATTTTTATTCTGCAAAGGTTTGCTAACACCCCACAGAGTGCTCAGAGCACAGGGAGTGTGTGTGTGCGCGCGCAAGCCTCTTGCGCGTGTGCGTGTCAGTGGGTGCATGGGCGTGTGTGCGTCTCCGAGCGTGTGTGTGTGCGCGTGTGCTGCGTGGATCAGACAACAGTCACTTCAAGACCAGAGCCTTAGTATGAAATCTTGCACAATTTGTAAAAAATGTAAAAGGACAAAAAAAAAAAAAAGAAGAGACATTTAAGGCACACCGTCTTGTTTCTACTTTCCCTACATTTGCTCTCTACTGATTGTTTTCAATGACTTACTTTTTTCTCTTGTGGCCATTTTAATATTTATTATGTATTCTTTTTTGTATATTATAGATAGATTGTGTGTAAGTATGTGAGTCTTTCATTTTGAAGTCCCGAATGTGAGTACAGTTTCAGTTAGGATTGCATTTGCTGAAAGTTAACTGTGTAATCTGTTGCTTTTTGAAAATAAAAAAAAGTTTCCATTTTACAACATTTTTGTTTTTTTGATCCCTGAGATTGTGCTGCTAACATCTGGAAAACAGCTGCCGAACAGGTGCAGTGTTTTTTTTTTTGTTTTTTTTAAATGGTGCTTACTCAAGTGATGGGTTTGCCTCTTGAGGTCAGAATTTAGCTTTGTTTTACCTCTAAAATGCCCTTTTCTCACATTAACTCACAGGGATATTGTTAGAAAACACCCCAAACAAGCTATATATATATACTATATATTTCATAGATGCTTTGAAATGTCCTAATGTTTTGTGTCCAAAGGAGCAGCAGTGATTGGTATTTCCACATGTCCCATTAATGTTCATGATAACTGTTCTTTTCTTTTTTTTTGTCTATGACAAAGTGGTACGGTTTTCAAGGGTGTCTCTTCCCTGTCACCCGGGTCCTTGGGACAGCTCATCACAACTGAACGTATTGCTCAACCTTGTCACTGGATGTGGCGGTGTGCATGTGTCTGACGGTTAATGGGAATAATCTCCATGAACATATATCCACGGGCGCGCTCGTCCTTGCGGCCCTTCATTGCGTGTTAAAGGGGAATACCACTGAATTTCAGATGTAATGTATGCGACTCCCATGCGGAGTAAAGGCAAACCACAGTGGATTAATGAACGCCCCGTAGCCACAAATGACATAGTGGTTTGTCCCCTTCCCGCACTTTTTAAGGTCACGCCGATGTGCAGCTGCATTGGAAATGGAATAAAGGGGGGGGGGCGGTAATGAATGGAAATGAGAGAACTACAGCAAATGTGAACAAGTGAATTAACTCTCTCTCTTTCAGATGCATGCTACACTTAGAAAGACATTAACCACTAGAGATTTTCAAGAATCAGTCATGAAAAAAGTTGTTTTCTGGTTGCAATAGAGTGGAATTCTATAGAGGAGTTCTTGACACACACACAGGTTAATGAGGCCACAAATCCACAGCATGTTTATTCTTAAATTGAGTGGTATTTCCCTGCCACTGTTGTCTGTTTACAATGCTGAAAACCGTAGAAATGTGCGGACCATGTGCAGATTGAAGGACGTGTGTACGTGCCAGTATTTCTACGATTAAGCCAATCACTCGTTGTAGCTTTCTGTCTTTTAAACCACAAATGTGTTTTCTCGCTGTCATATGTTATCCCCCCCAACAACCTGCGTTTAAAAACCATTTAATTAAGTAATGACCTTAGCCTGGGTGCGTTCTAAAAAAAACACAGAAAATATGATACTGGAATGGCTTGTAAACACTTCAGGTAATTGCATGCCATGCTGCAGGTTCCGCTGATGAGAAATATCTATTAGGGATCCATTTTCATTACAAGGTTGGCAATTACTGTTTTATTTTGGGCATTGATCATCTGGACACGAACCCAGAAGGGCTTCGATGTTTTTCAGGCTTTTGTTGAGTTGTAAAGCAGTCATATATTTCAGAATATCCTTGTTTAGTTTAGAAGTCTAAACCTTACGCAGTGCAGTTCTTTTCAAAAGCAAGAGGGAGACTAAACATGCAGTTGTAAAAAAAAAAAGGGAAACGAAATATATTTTATGAGATCTAATCTTAAAACTGGGGTTGGAACAGTGCTACTTGGGACGAATATCACTCTCATGCGCGTTTCAGCCTCATTCAGCATATGCAAAAAAGCAGAAACGATGTCACTTGCAAGCATTGGCCCATTTCCTCACATGTTCATTTTCTGTGCCCCAGTAATTCCGTTTCCCTCCACGTCTGAGGCAAGAAGACAGGCAGAGGTGTTGGGCTTGAAAGCGATTCATTCTGGCGGACAAGCTCCCGCTTCTGAACTCCTCAGAAACATCGAGAAACATATTGTTCCTAATCAAAGCCGTAAGGACGATGTAGGCCCGCGTGCCGTCTGACTGGGACGGGGTCTTTGCACCCGTGTTTAGATCGTGGAAGAAAGAAAAAACACATTGTGGGGCAATTATAGTGCTTTGCCGGAGAGTTTTTTTTTTCATTTAAGGATCAGAGGACTTGTCTATTGGATCTTGGCTACTGATGAATAACACAGCCATGCCTAATTCTGTGTCACTCTCCTTATATCTCAGTGGATTTGCACGCACAATTTCTGTCCTCTAATGGACTGCCAATGGGCTCCAAGAAAAAGCAACTCACCCCTAGCCCTCATTTGCCGTCCATAATTTGAGTAAATACCATCTGTTGACTGAGAAACATTGTGTTTTTTTTCTCCACTGAAAAAAAAAGCGAAATGGGGGCATCTAATGTTAGCCTTACCGCGCCCTTAAACATGTTCTATTTGCGGTATGCAAACCCTACCTTAATTAAAGTGCAGTGAGGAGGTCTGTGTCGAGGAGCACTCAGATATGAAAAGCTGTCTTGAATGGAATGAATTGGACGACTCAATCTACTGACAAGCTATTCGGGGGGGTGGTGGGGGGGGCAGAGGGACGAATTGCTTTCCGTCTTGGCCTCACCCTGCTCTGCATATTTGTTTGATTGTTGAGAACATTTGAGGACGGAGCCGGAAATGTTGACGGCTCCATGTGCTTTTTTTTGTGTAATTTCTCCCGGTCCGAGTGACATTTTCTTTCAATGTATTTTGCTTTGGATGTTTTCGATTATCCTCGCCTCGCCTCGCTCTTTCTCTCTTGCTGTGTGTGTAAATTTGTTTGAACGCGGCAGGACTTTGAGGTGGCAGGTTTTCATGCATTGGTGTCTGTTTTTGCTCGGTGTATGAGTGTGAATGCATGTGTGTGTGTGCGTGTGTGTGTGTGTGTATGTGTGTGTGCGTGTGTGTGTGTGTGTGTGTGTTTGTGTCAGAACAGGCTGTGAAGCCAGCCGGGTCCTGTTTTCTCGGCTGCGGTCCACACGGTTAATAGTCATCAGCGCAGAGCTGCAGTAGTTTCTCTCTAATCTCTCCAGTCTCTCTAATGGCTTTGCAGCTCTATGGCTAATGTGCCACAGCAAATTGGTTATGGTCAAATGAATGATAATGCGAGCATCACAAATGTGTGACTGTGTGTCGACATGTGGAGGTGTAACCTGAGATATCACAATTTCTGTCTTTTTTTAAAATTTTATTTTTGTCTGCTGCTGTTTGGTTTTAAAGCAGATATGGTATCTTATTATACCCATGTGGTTGTTTCCTTTAAGAATACATGCTGCAGTCATTTCTTTTCCCAAAGCTAGCTTTTCACTGAAACATCTGCTACAATGCACGAAGATCTGTTTACAAACATTAAAAAAATTGGACGCATGATCCGTTCAGAAAGTTCTGAGTCCTAGTAAACAACTTCTGAATCATGTGCAGACCTCCCCCCTCTTGCTGAACTGATATTGGCTAACGTGGCGGAGATAATGAAGAATAAGATGTCGTTAGGTGAAGATGCAGGAGGAGAGAATGTTCCAATAAAACGCAACATAATGATGATTTCTATTCCCCGGAGGGGAGTAGTGGCGTCCCCTGGAAAGAAAAAAAAAAAAGAAGACGAAGAAGAAGAAAAAAAACAAGAAAAGAAATGTTGCTGCATTTATTGTTTGACAAGCTATTACGGGCGGTGCCGGCCTCTGAATACCAATCATCAACGGGACGCCTCATAAAAATTTGCAAGTGGATAAAGATTCCGCCACGTAATGTCCCAGTCTCCGAGCCTTCATTTTCCAACAACCGCCCCCTCAGTCTCCCATCTCCTGCAGCCCATCATGCAAATGCCTTATATAAAGAATATCCCTGCTTTAAATATTAACTGATTATATTGCGGATGGAGCTTCAAAGGTTCCGTCCTGCATATTTAAACAGTATTTTTTTTTTTTACCCCCGCCCCTCCACCACCACCACCACCACCCTCCTGTAATTCGAGATCATTTTTTTCTGAAAATTTGCTCAGAGCAACTTTTTAAGAAGGCAGACTTAGTTCTATCTCTTTTGCGTCGCACCTGTAAACCTCGGAAGCTTATCGCTGGGCTTTTCGCTGGGATTCCTACACATGTGCTGTGCGTTAAGTGTCATCGGTGGCAGCTCTTTGGGTTGTCTCGAGTTTTACTCTGTCTGTTGGTGAAACATTTCAACACAGGAAATTTGAGATTGGATTTAGAGAGCGAGTAGAAAGGCTTGACGAAGGCTCCTCTAGCTAGTGGTTAGCTTGCCTGGTTATCTTGCCCGGCTCTGTCCAAAGATAACAAAATAAAACTACCATGGAAGCTTATTTTTTTCGTTCACACATTCTGTGGCTTAAATGTCACAGATGGGTTGTTTGGGTGTCTTTTTTGGATTTTGTGGGCGTGATGGAGCTTTTGCGCTGCTGCAGAGTGAATGATAACACACCTGTTTTAGATTTGACTTTCAGAGTAAAGCTTGATGCCTCTCTCTCATTAAGGTGCCTCCAGGAGCTTAGCTCGGCACAAAGGACGGATGTAGTGTGGGTTACCTCGGCTGGCTCTGTCCAGAGCTAACAAATCCACCTACAAGCACCTTCAAAGCTCATTAAGTATCTCATTTTGTTATATTTGTGCTGAAACATGAAGCGTTGTTGGGCAATGGATTATGTCAGGGACTCTCTTGGCCCGGACCATTAACTTGCTGGAGCCTTTGCTGGTTACCTAGCAACTAGTCCCATCTAAGAAATAGTCCAGAACATTATTGAGTTTTAGAGGCTCCGCTAGGTTGGTTTAGTTGTTACCCCCGGACAGAGTGAGGCTCGCTGCTTCCCCTTTGCTTCCAGTGATAGCGATCGTCTTATCTGTGTGTGTGTGTGTGTGAGCGAGAAAAACAAATTTACATATTTCCCAAAATGTCAAGCTGTTCCTTAAAGTAAAAACTAAATCTCAGCGAGGATCTGCCACTGCTCTGTTGTGCAAAATGCTACGCTGCGAGTGACTGACGTGTTTGTGGTTCGCCCAGAAAATGTGGTTATCACGGCTGCACAGAAACAGGAAAAGGGGAAAGTCTGCAGTGTTTTACGCTTTCGATTTCTGTGGATGCGTAGCAAACCTTGCAGAATCGAGTTGTCCATAGGAATGTGAATGCCTTAGCATTGTGCCGCTAAGCTAGGTTTTGAGTGGCAGAAACGGCTGATACGTGGCGTTGACTGCAGGTCAGGATGTAAGCCTTCGCAGGTTCTGTCTCTTTTTCTCTCTTTTTTTTTCCCTCTCTCTCTCTCCACTCTTAAATCCTCTCGGATGCGGCATGGAGTCAAGAGTAAACACGTCCCCTTCTCGGCTAAGACTCGGGATGAAGCGCCGGAGCTGTGGATGGATCGCCATTGGTGGGTTAGGGGACTTAAGCACATGTTCGGCACAAGTTGGAATATGCAAAGGGAGAGTACTGGTCGGGAGTAATCCGCCGATGAGGATTACCCGTGTCTTTCATGCTAGATTAAAGGGTCCCATGATACCGCGCGGTGCCGTCCGAGGCCTGATGGAGGGAATCGCTCTGTGGCTGGATGACAAATCGTCGGCGTCTTTGTCGTCTTTTGTTATCGTTGTCTGCTCGATAATCAATGCGATTTGATTCACTGTTGTGCAGCGGTTCTTAAATACTTCAGACCCAGAGGAGGCTGACCAGTGGGGAGCTAAGCAGCCTCTTTCTGTCTGTCTTTGTGTGTGTGTGTGTGTGTGTTTCTCTCTCCCTCTCTCTCTCTCTCTGTAAGAGAGTGTTGAGATAATCATCTTATCCACCAAGCCCCATACGCACATGCACCCAGAGTCTGAAATGAGGAGATCTGGATGACGCACCTCCAGTAGTCAGCAGAAAGGAGGAGGAATATTTGGGTCACACGAAAACCTAACAGGGTTGTTGTTGTGATGCTTCGGGTTCGGAGGTAGAACGCCTTACCCTCTACCGACCGATGAGCCGGCCCTTTCATTCCACTTTTCTTCTACTACTCAAATTGGAGCAAGCTTGTCGGATAAAACTGACAAAAAAAAAAAAAAAAGCAGCAGCCACTGCAAACATTTCCCCTAACAGACTAAAATATTCAGAAGCTGCTATCTGGCTTATAGGGGCTTTCAGAGCATTATGATTCGCAGCAAGGAGGCTGAGACGACCATATTTCTCGCCGAGGCGCATATGCAGAGGGCAATCTGTCGTGATGAGAAAGCCAAACATGTACATTATGGTGCCTATTTACAACATGCGACCGACTGCTTACATCTGCTCACAGCGGGGCCACATCTGCCCCCCAGAGGAGCGGGGAAGATTAATATTAGAGAGACCGAAGGAGCCAAATTTGATGTGGAATGTCATCCACATTTTTGGGTTTTTTTTAGAGCTTTTTTCAAAGACGTCTCACACTCTTTGCAGCCCCTTAATAATGTTGTCCCGTGGATGGGCATGGTTGATTATTAATTTTTATTTCTTTTTTGTGTGGCGTCATGGCAATTGGGGAAAGTGTTTAGGAGTGTTTATACGGGCGATTTGTTCCCACTAATTCGGCGTGTTTTGTGATGAATCCAAGGGCTTTTTGGACACGGGAGGCGGAGGGAGGGTGGAGGTGGTGGTGGGGGGGTACGGGGTAGGGAGTTAATCCACTCGTTTTCTTGTGTTCCAGCCTGTTCAGCACATTCTCTTTCCCTTTCTCTCCATCTCTCTCTCTCTCCTGCTCTCTAGCTGCCTCCCTCCCTTTATTTTTGGAAACATCTCATTCTCGTGAGTCAGACCCGTCATGCTCACAAAGGCTCGGTCTAGCGAGCTCTCGCCCCCCCCCATCCCCGCCCCCCCCTCTTCCTCTCTTATCCTCCCCTCCTCCTCCTCCTCTCTCTGCCTGTGTCTCTGCTGTTTGTGATATTAGGAGAGAGGAGAGGAGGAGGAGGAACTCTTCATGTCTCTCTCTCTTTCTCTCCTGGTCCTTCTCTCTCTCTCTTTCCCTCTGTCTGGCTCACTCTGACCGAGAAGGGTGAGGGATGAATTAATGCCGTGCAAATTTTTTAATTCGCCACATTTACGGAGCTGACAGGTAGCGGATGGATGTGTTTGGGAGCGCGGGGGTGTAATAACCGGCAGAAAAGGAGGCCTTGAGGAGGTGACAGGCGCCACTTTCTAACCTGAGACGGGCAAATTTTTAAAAACTTAGTGCCCCATTTGTGGAGCGAAATCAATGCGATGATGCGACGGCGGCTCGGGCATCCATCTTAATTTGCCGACACCGCCGATGGCCACGCTGATGGATGGCGCCCAACTTGACTGATAGCCGCGTCACCCGCACTTCTGTCGTCCATTTGTTGTTTTACCTGCATACATATATTATTTCCACTCGCTTTTTTCCCCATCCTTTTCTTGCTTTCCTCCCATCATCATCAGCAGCAGCGCTTGCTCTGAAGGGACAGGCTAATTACCATGTTTGCGATGCAGTGTCGCCGCTTTGAAGAGTTCTCTCGCAAATAAAGCAGATCACTTCCAGGGAAATCTGCTAAATGAAGTTGCCGTGGAAACACCAAATTATACAACACTTACATCGCGCCACGGGCTGCGTTCAGACTCTGAAAACAGTATCAAACCGCTCGCCGAGATGGACGTTTTTTGGGGGGGGGGGTTTTGCCCGTTTCTTGTTTTTCTTTGCCGTTTGAAGAGTATATTTAACTCTGCGTTGTTTCTGTTATCCTTTTAGAACGCGTGAGAAAGGCATGATTCATGTCTTTTGTGCTCATCGCAGAGATAACCTGCCGTAGCAAATCAAACGTGCTTCTGTGCCGCGTAAACAACAATAAGAACTTTTGTTGTGTTGTATGAAGATGTAATTTGGCTCTGAGCACAAACTGAATGTTAACAATCTGCTCTTTTTTTATTTTAGTTTTGTTAGTTCTTTGCAGTTGCACCTTCTGAAAGAGACATTTTGATCAGGAGAATGGGCTCCATATAGGTGAGCAGCCTCTCCTCGTGGGACTCTTTACTTGAACTTTGGGAGCATTTCTGCAGGCATCTTTTCTAAATCTGTGCCACATCCTGAAGGTGGAATGAGTTGCATTTGTTCAGAACTTTTTAATGACTTTGTGTTGCAATCGCAAACTTCTCTCAAGCATTGTTTGGGAACAGCATGACACAGCAGATTTTCCCAGAGAATGTCCCTTTGTACTGTAAACATGGCCGCCATGTTGAAAAAAAAAATCCTTTTGAAGAATTATCTTGGCTGCATACTGTATATGCATTAGCACAGTTGATATTTTCACAATTTATGAGGACATAGTGACTTGGTGGTTAGCATAACGACAAGATGGATGGTTGGATGGATGGATGGTTCAACTCCTGGATTTGACCTGTATGGAGTTTGCACGTCTGTGTGGGTTTTCTCTGGGTGCTCCACTTTATCCCCACAGTCTAAAAACATTCATCTTTAGGGAAATTGGAAAGTCTAAAATTGGCTCTAAGAGTGAATATGAGACTTAGTGTGTGCAATGTCCTGCAATGGATGTGGAACTTGACCTTGCTTATATGATACTAGATGAATGGATGCAGACTTTACACACATCAAAGCACAGGTTGTATAAGCCGTGTATAAGCTTTGTTGCATTTCTTATTACCTGCGATTGCGTGTGTTTAATTTGCATTACACGCAAACATCTATATTCCCTTATGCGTGAATCATAGACGAAAAACTGCCTTGTGTTAATTGAGACGAGGGATGCTGTGCCTTTAACAGTCCCCGATGCATTTTGCATGTTTGTACGGCATGAGCAGAGCAGTGAAAAGAGCCTTGAAACATAAAATAAGGCCTCGAGCAAAAGTGCAGCGCGGGGCCATCGCCATTAGTCACCAACGTCAGCGCGTGGCCTCAGAGAGCGCAGCACCGTGGCGGTTCTTCTTCCTGAGTCACGTCGGACACTCCTCCAGCCAATCGTACGCAGGTCTCGGCACGGCCGAATGTTGTCAGACACCTCCCACGATGCACCAGTGAAAAGTAAAGAAATAAATAAACACTGGCGACTGGCGACACGGCGCTACTGGATCTGCTCTGGTAGTTTACATGATATGTGTGTGAGCAGGAGTTCAGGGTTGTAATGATATTCAGCTGGTATCGATTGAACCACTCTGCTTGTATTATCTGCCCTCTGCACGCACCCAGAATTGAACGTTGTACTATGAGCGCTGTTTGTACGCTGATGATTCTGCATGTTCTCTGCTGTTTTTTGTTTTGTTTTCTTACCGTGAGATTCAGTTTCGACCACTTATGTTTAGTATTCTGCTGTAGTCTGGAAATGTGTCTCTGACCAAGCCATTTTAATTTCTGTCTCCTCGTTACGTAACAAGGAGGTTGATTTGCATAGCGGCTGCCTGCTCCCTGTACCACAGGATTCGATATGTTCTCGTCCTCACTTGTCTCCTCAATATGTCTCCTTTGAGTTTTGACGTCTCAGTGAGGCTGCACAGGCAGACATGAGCTGTCATCTGTTTCGACCCGCGCTGCCCCAGGATGAATGTCCCTTTATCAACATGATTTTTTTTTTAAGGTTTAAGTACGGCGAACTGCATGTCACCTCCCTTGTGATCTGTTTCTCTACACAAATCTATCATCCACTCCGGTTTAAATTATGTCCTGTTCCCCCAGCTGAGCCTTCCCTCGATCCACAGCCCTCCTTTAAACACTGGAAATAGGTCATTTTTGCTCTCTTGGTGTAAGGAGATAAACCTCACATGGCCGTTCCTAAAATCTTAATTCTGAATGAAGTCACAGAGCGTTGTGAGCATTCGGCAGAAGAAAAAGACCTCTCCGTGTCTCCCTCATTGCTTCTCCAGTCTGAGATTGGTTCTTAGAGGATGCTCGTTTGCCACAATTTTGCCCCAAGCTCATGAGAGAAGTGGCTGAAAACCATATCTCAACTCCAGCTAAATCCTCTCCAGCCAGACTGCCTCTCTCCACAACTTTGCGTCTACATATATATATGTGTGTGTTTGTGTGTGTGTTTGTGTGTGTGAGAGTGTGCTTGTGTGACATTTCAGAACTTTAATGTTTTAGAGATGGCGCCTAAAAGGGTTTTCTTGCCCGGATTTTCTGCCCAACAACTTCCAAACGTTGTGACCACTTAACGTAGCGTGAGAGCATCTTTTAACAATCACACCGCTCCTCTGTCGTTACGTAACGTGTGTTGCGGGTGAGTTTGTGGAAAATTAAAAGGCCCAGTATAGCACCGTATGCATGTGGAGCTCTTAAAAAGAGAGAGACTGCAGCCTCTTAACCTCAAATAATAGAAGTACATACATGTATTGATCGTTGCCCGAGCCTTTTGTATGGAAATGCAGTCTTTGTTCCTCTTTCAGGTCAGGCTGTATTGGTGCTGCAAAGTGTGTTTTTCATAGGATAATCACTTACCTTGGATTTATAATGTTGGTTTTATTCATTTAAAATTCAATATATCTCTGAAAGGGCTTCATTTTTTCTCTTTAACACAAGTAATACAGTAATGGTTGATTTTCCGAAACCCTGTCACCGTTAAAATAACTTTTTTCGCATTCATGAAAAATGCATTAAGTACAATAATCACGAAAGCAACGATTTTCATTTACACACGTAATAAGAGTTCATTTCAGGTAGGTTTTTTTCTCTTCCTGTACCTCTCTTCCTTTTCAGCAGTTTCTCTTCTCTCTGTCCTTGTTAACAAAGCTGAATTTTTCTTTTTTTTCTTTCTTTCTTTTCTTTTTCCCAGTAGCTGTTTTATTTCAAAATGCCACTTTTCATGACTAAGCCTTCTGTCAGTCACGCTAAGTGATTGGCTGGCTGGCCAGGCCGGCCAGGCTGACAGCAAGAGGATTGCAATAAAAATGATGCAATAAACTGAAAACAAAAAGACAGAGAGATGAAACAACATTTCATAATAATAATAATAATAATCAGCTCTGGTCTTTTTTTTTTCTTTTTTACAATCGTAATGGATTGTCTCGCAGAGTCATGGTTATATTTGAATGATTTCCTATTTCATTACTGTTTATGGCATAATTAATTTCAAACACATTAGGTTGCCATAAACACATTGGTAATAGTTGCTCCACTGCAGTTCAGCTGCAGTTCTTGACAATCAAGGAGAAGGAGCTTTGACAGGACCACAACTTTTGCAACCCTTTGCTTGCAAACTTGACAAACTTCATACATTGAAACATTAAAAGAGACATGACATCAAAGACACTGGAGTCTAGACACTTAATGACTGTCAACCCCCGAAGATCTCAGTTTTCTTTATAACGGTGCTTTAAAACCTTCATTACATACATTATGCATTGTGGATCATAGGAATCCCCCCACCCCACCCCCCCCATCTAAGGCTGAGTGGGGATCAAAGCAAAAACCACGACACCTTCACTGTCTGGGGTAATTGTTCCAACACACGTTGATGCAGTTCAATATATTGTCCGTTAAGCCGACTCTTGGCGCGCTCCCCTCCTTCACTTTCGGTCTGATATCCCTTTAAGCTTCTTAAAAACTCAATTTAAATCTAATTTCTGTCTTTGAGCGCGACGTAGAAGCCCACAACGATCAGAACGGACAGACTATTTTAACGCCGAGCGCGGTTAAATTTCTTCCAAAGAGCCCTTTCATGGGCTCTCCGCTCGCCCGTCCGCTGAGCCGACTCCGCGGGTGCGAAGCCTCGCTGCACCTCCAGGGTCAAAAAGCTCTCCCTGGATGAATTAGATCAGAAATTCCGATCACTCACTCCAATTATTTCAGTGAATGCTGGGTCACATCGGTGCCCGGCGGCCAGAATGTATAAAAAAAAAACAGACGAGAGATTAATTTTGGTGAAACTTAAAGGGAGAGCGTGGCGGGGAAGCGGACGACTGATCTTTTGCAGATGGATGAAAAAGGGAGAGGTGACGCTTTCTTGTCATTTCTTCCTTTGTACATCATGTTTGCGACATATGTACACCCGAGGATTAGCCTTCTGTAACATACGGTCAGTAACAAGATGTGGACTGTAGAGTAGTGACAGACTTCTATTTGGTGTAGCATTGGCCAATACATAATGCAGAAATAACAATACTGATAGATTCTACTCACAAGGCTCTCAGCAAATGCCCTGATGCTGCAGGTCTCCTATTTCTGGTCTTGAGGGTGTTTGAGGGTGGTCTTGAGAGGTAAGGAGGAGGTCTAGGGTTTTGTAGGAAAGCAGAAGAATTTATGACCTGATCCTCTGGGAGACAGAGTTTACAGGGACCTGCGGTAATGTGATCATGGCAACAGGTGGAAATAAAAATGCAGAATAGGCCGGCTATATTAAAGTTTTTTAATGGTTTTGTTTGGTTTGCTGAGGGGAATGTCGGAGAAGAGGCTGCTACATACGCATATGAATCACTGTTATCAACTCAGTTCCCTTCAGATTGTTTCAAACAAGCGTCAATGTCAATGTGTTTGTACATAGAGCGACGGTATGACGCGTGATGCTGAGTGAAAAATTGCCAAACTGAGGTCGACCGACCGCCGTATGTATGAGATTAGTTGGGAAACATTACATAAAATACTGAGGGGGATTGCAGTGTTAATGTAATCAGTTCCATCAGCAGCTTTTCTCGGCAGCTGAGGGCTGTGGTGTGTCACTGATATGATTACCTACTCATCCAGAGCTCTGATCTCATTGTTCCCTGACACAGAGGTGACTGGATAATACATACATAATAAAGTAGGAGGGTCCTGCTGATAACACCTCTGTGGTTTCCAGCGAAAGCATGCGATCGGGGCTTTCATTCATTTGTCACGAGACCTAGAGAGACAGAGAAATACAGAGATTCGTGACAGAAAAGTTGTTTGTTCGAATGACAACAGGTGGGGGTTAAGGTAGATAAGCAGGTGTATTTAAGCCCTTAAAAAACAAATATACACTTGAGCAAAACACCAAGATTATTTTGTCCACAAGGGAGCTGTTTTAAAGCTAACAGCATCACGCAAGAGAAAGTGCTGGTCTTGGCTCTTGTAGTTGCTTAGCAACAATTGAAAACCAGTTTGAAGCGTGCCATCTTTCTTCTTCTTCTTCTTCTTCTTCTATTTTTTCTTTTTCGCTGAAATTTTTGAAATATTTTTATCTTCAAAGCTCCGCACACCGTTGGAGATGCACGGCCACGCGTCCCCTCGGTTGCATCGCAACAAGATAAAGGGGTCAGCGTGGTGCAGAGGCAGATTTCTCAATGATGTATAACCTAATTGTCCCAGCGGTGTTGCACAGCGGCTAATAAGAGGCGACTGCAGCTCAGCTGGGAAGCAGCCGGATATAAATATACATCCTGCACGGCCGATGGCACGACCGGAATCTGGGATTTAAGCGTGTCCATGTTAAATCTGCCCCAAAGTGACAGCCAAGGAACAAATGTTGGTCCAAAGATTGTTGATAAACCTTGACCTTGTCCAAAGAATCAGAGGAGTACCTGTCACACACGCTACAGTTGTTAATATACGTTTGTTCTCAGCATAATCGTACCCGTCCGCCAATGCTTTTTGACCTGTAGCTGCACTGTTTGATCCAGAAATAACGAAGTAACGATGGATGGATGGACGAAATAACGTCCATCCATCCATTGTCTAGCCAGCTTTGGACCAAATGGTGTTGAAGGGGGCGGGAGGGGGGGGGGGGGGGGGGGGGGGGGGGGGGTCTTCAGTGAACATATGTAGGATTGATGCAGGGAATCATCCTGGTCAGGTCACCAGTCCATCACAGGGCACACACACAATTCACTCTGACACTTACAGTCTCTAGTCGACCTTAATGCATGTTTTTGGACTATGTTAGGAAAATGGAGTACCTGGAGGAAACCTACACGGACACAGTGAAAACATGCAAACTCCACACAGATACCATGGGTCCTCATGACCACCTGACTGTGCTTTGACATCTTGCTTTGAATCGGTCTGGAGTTTAACCTCTCACATTTGTTTCTGTACAATATCACCTTGGAGTAACAATGTTCTTTCCCAACAGGTCTAATAAATCAAGCTTCAAGAATGAAAACGTACATATTCATGTTATGTATATTGTTAAAACAAAATATATAGCACAGATAAGGATCCTCAGGCTGTAAAGGGAGGATTTTTCCCCAGGCGGTCTAAGCTTCACACTTGTGATGCAATGAAACATCAGTTGGTGTCAATTTATTCCGAGCTTTCTGATTATAAACTGTCTGCCCTTACTCGAACCCACTGAGCAAACACTGAAAATAAAGCCCATGCATAATTGAGTCATCTGGACTGAAATAACAACCACCAATTCCATGAAGAAAAAAGAAAAAAGAAAAAGAAAAGTCCTCAGAAGAACTATGAATGTGATTACAGAGCATGGACAAAAGGAGATGTCATGTCGCCTCACAAAGTGATAACTCTGGTTTTCAAAACAGAACCGAATTATGTTTGTGACAATTCAGTCACAGGGCAGGGTAATCAAAGCGAGCTGAGACGGTTTTTTTTTGTTTTTTTTTAAGTAAATGTGCAAATCTCAAAGGCCTCAGGGAGGGTTTTCTATTTATTTGCCTCTGGGGTTTTCATTAGCAGAGCGGGGCACTCAAACAGGCCGTGGCTGATAATGCGCATTGGCACACTGGCACGCAGTGGCTTTGAAAATGAAACTGTCAGGGCTGAGGTAGTGTGTCGATCAGCGAGGGAGAGAGAGAGAGAGAGCTCGAGTTTTTCTGACTAGTCTCGTCTGGTTTCTCTCCCTCTCTATCTTTCCCTCGCTGCCCCCCACCCCATCCCTTCCTCGGACAGACATATTCTCATCTGCAGTCTCACTGCATTGTGTTGTGCAAGCTATAGGCTGAGTTGGCCTCACTGTCTATCTATGGACTTTTCTCTTTTGACTTGGCCTTACTTTCTCTATTCTTACCTGGTTGCCTCTCTGGGGTCATATACTTCTAATCCCCTGAATCTATGTTGCTAAACATTAGTTGTTTATTGCATTGTGTGCTCACTGCACGCTGTGTGTAACCAGCATCAATAATCATGTAATATTTACCATTTGAGATCTTGCAAAAATTAACAAAACTTTTCTCTGGTCAGCAGCTGTGACTTCATCAGCTCTGGCTAGCAGCTAATGTTAGCTATGTTTTGAGTATGATGTCAAATTTGTGAGAGCCTCTTAAAACTTCTTCATTTTTAGACTTATTTTCAGTGCTTGACACACATTTAAACAGACTTAGTCTATACACTTCACCTGGCGTTAATATAGTTCTACATATAGTCAATACATATGATTCTACAATATAGCTTGACTATTTCAAAATGGCCGACTCCATGGATGCATTGTTGAGTGTGTTTAAGCTCTCAAAAAGATCTAACAAGTTTAGATCTTTTTGAGAGCTCAAACACATTCAACAACTAGCAAACTTGATATGGTTACTGTGAATTTACCCAACCAATCCAAAGTCCTGCGTGTTATATCGTTGTATTCATCAAAACTACATGGACTATTTGTACTGTAGTGTAGTAGCGCTAACTGCTAATGTTTTCTTCTTCTTTGAGGGTTCTTGAAAACAGGGTTTCATGATACATTAATTCCCATAAAATGCTATAAATGCCCTTCAAACTGCCTCGCTACAAATATTACCCTCAATCAACTCAAAATGTTTTGGTGCGCTGGGAGATCCTGTCAATTTTAAACATAAATTCAAGAAAAATCTTGTTGAAATTAAATGTCTGATCAGATATATTGCATTGATGTGTAAATCATGCCGATCCTGAGTCCTGCTTTAGGGGGTTTATAGGCATTAAAAATTGAATTTTCCCGCAATCAATATGCATATTTTTTTTGCAAATCAGAAAATTAGCAAACTCTCTGTCCAGATCTGTAATGGTATTTACCATAGTCTGCCTAGTCACTGTTACAGCTGCAGACTCTAGACCTGCAGGCTGCAGAAACCCCTCCCTTTGGCCTATCAAACAGACTGTGCCTTTTAAGAGGCTTGTAAGCCTGCCTCCACGGCCGTGTGATCCCGATCCGATCCATCGAGCGCAAAGAGGAAGCCGTTTGATTGTGGAGCGCGCTCCATCCATTCCCACCCTGACCGCAGGCACACAGGTTACAGTGTCCCCTGTCTGTCTTATCTCCCGGTGCACCGGCTCGGCTTCAGACCCGAGCTCGGGCCCGGACCCCCGCTCGAGATAAAGCCCAAAATAGACCACTCTCGCTGACAGCGAGGCAGCGCTAAGATAAGACTGTTGTGTCCACAGCTCTGAGCTAGAAACAGGGAGGGGGGAGGAGGGAGGAAAGAGATGGTTATGCTGGGGAAAAAAAAAAGAAGAGCGCCTCAAGCAAAATAATATTGTGGGGAATTCGTGTTTTATTTTGTTGTGTGTAGTGCTCACCCTTTGACCCTCTTATTCAGGCAAAGATAAGAGAAGTCATGGTTATAGAAATGCACAAATCAGTTTCCCCGCCCTCTCTCCTCACAGTTGATGCCACTGATTGTGCTTATTGACCCATGTAGTCGAAGCCCCAGCCAATTTGGTCGTCATGGCTTACAGTGATAAGAAAATTACCTAGCATCGTCCTCGCACCTATGCGTGTGTGTGCATTTGCTCCCATTCGTATGTGTGTGTGTGTGTGTGTCTTTTATAAAGCTTCGCCTGTGCCTTATTATTCAGTCCACAGCAGATGGCAAACTGCAAAAAGTGCATCTAAAAAGGTTTTCCTCCGCTGGCATGCAGAAGCCAATCAATAGCTTTGTGTCTTAGTAAATTAGATCATGTAGACAAGAGGCAGTAGTCAGCAGAGCCATCCCAAAGTAACCTCCTGCCTGGTTAGTTCATTCTCCATTAGACAATGGCCCGGAGTAATTGAATTGGCCTGTACAATCTCAGGGCTCGGCCTTTGCTTTTTCGCCTTTGACAGCATATATTCAGGTCTGATAACTTCATAGCCCCGGCCAAAAGCCAATGTTGAAGTATTTTTTATGTGTCTAGAGATAGTGCTGTGGTTAAGACCTCACAATCGGAGACCTGCGAATCCTGGCGAACTTTCACAAGCTCAAGGTCTCTAACCTTAAGCTACAATCCAGGAATAATTTATTCACAGTATCACAAGTATTGTATCAGTTTTCCCTTAACCGGCTTGATGTGTAAATGACAGTCCCCGAGCTCTCTGCTCTGCCAAACTTAATATTGTCTTCTCTGATTATTTGAGGGTAAATAAGCCGTTGTGGCAACGCCGAGATGTAAGCTAATTATCCGCTCCCGGCCAATCAATGACAAAGCCGAGCGTCGATACAAAAAGAGCATTTTAGTCATGGAGAGAAAGAGCGAAGAAGTGCTCCCTCGTATAGAATATTTTAAAATGGAGAAGGATTGCTGATGAAGAGTTCTGGGGCCACTTGGTTCACATTATAAACTAATATTAAGCATTCAAAGCATAGAAGCTAATTAGAGCACCATTAATACCAGCAGCCTCATTACTCTGTAACTTCTGCATTTGTTGCTGGGAGGCCATAAATGCCATTTATCCTTTTTTTTTCTTTTTTTTTTAAGTCCATTTCATGGTGGTTACTCCACTGAAGTACTTCGATTTACATAATTACAGAAGTACAGCACAGGCTTGAAACCTCTACCTCTGACACGTCATATTGTCAAACACTGAAGCACTATTTTACATTATGTATCACTACATTATTCTATCAAAAGCTTCTATTTCTGTCTTTGCACGTATTCATGCTAATTTGCAATGCTCGTCATGAATTTAAATAGATTTACCCCTTGAACCCTTTCCGGCAATAATGTGGTGCTCTACAGTTTCATTGTAAGAGCATTGAGAGCATTGAGTGTCCTAACTCTTCGAATGTTGAAACACTGACATTAATTAGATATATTCAGATTTAGATTTAGATGCAACTTGTTCACACGTGGTGTTCTACGAGTCAAAGTGCAAGAAGACGTAGCGTTTCAAGCATCCAAAGTCCTCCGAGGCATAAACACATTTATAGTACACGCAATATAATATCCTGTGTTTACAGGTTATTATCTTGCGCTCATGGGATTTATGCTGCTCTGTAGTATAACGTATTAGTCTGACATGTTTTTTGTCAGGTGGTTCCTTGTAATTGCTTTAGGTCAGGTTATTTAAAAGCAAAATTGGTAGGTTCATCTCAACATAATGAGCCTGCATTAACGTGAGAGTGTGATTGCGATTTGGACCAAGCTGAGAAACCAACCAACCACACATAAAAAACATTTTTTTAAGTTGGTGCAAAACACAAGAATCAGGTGCCCTATTTCTTGCTGTTATATAATCAGAGAGTGGAAAATTTCATCATGCAACATAATTGTTTCAGGAGTTTTCCCATCACGCGGCTCCGCAACAGGGAAAACAAAATCTGCTGTCTCAACATGCAAACCAGAAGAAAGCATGAGCTGAGTGGTTTCCTTTTCCTTTTTTTCTCCAGCGACTCTGAGTGTCTTTCTGCGACAGAAACATCCAGTGGTGTATGTGGCCATAATCCCAAGTGACGTGAGCAGTCGAGGGGAAGGGATTGGTAGGGCTTGGAGAGAAAGACAGAGGATGGCACGCATGAAGGAGAGAGGGAGAGACAGAGACAGAAAAAGAAAGAGAGGCTTCCCCTGTCCTCTTTTCTCCCAGAGAGTGTCCAATTTTAAACTAATGCTTCCAGATATGTCTCTCTTTACAAGGCACCCTGAAAAGACATACTAAAATGAATGTGTAGGGGGGTTGACTTGGTGAAAATTCGTTTAATTCATCCCCTTCATTTGAGCCACTTTGTTCGGTGTGGAAGCCTCTACCTGAACTTGCAGAGCCAGCTGGCCAAACACAGATTAAAGCCCGGCACCGCCAGGGAACGCTGCTAATGCCGGAGCCGCTCTCTGTCAGAGCGGCTGCGTGGGAGTTTTGGTTTTATCACGTCTGGGGAAAGCGGTTCAGTGTGTGCAGACAGCGAGAGTGTGATGATGGAGCCTCGGTAGCTTGAGGTCAGGATCAGACCCTCGCCAGCATCTCCACATAAGCCCATCTGTCATACAGTAGCCCTGCGCAACAGATCTGAGTTTTATTAGATTCATCATTCATAATTACCCGAAAGACTCGATTCGCAGAGATCAAAAATGTGGATCGATGATGCACAAATCCGCAGAGGATGACTTAAAAAATCACTGTGTTTTCTTTTGCAATTCTCTTTATTTCCACTTTCTTCCCGTTTTCAAGTGTCTTCTTATCCATCTCTCTCTTCCACTTAACCCCAATCTTCCCAGTGCTCTCTCTTGCTGTCATTCTTAATACCCTTGCTGCTCTTTTGTTTATCCCTCCATCTCTCCCCCCGGTCCCTCTTTCTCCCTCCATTTCTCTTTGATAATGGCGGCCGCAGCGCCGCCATCCATCCCAAGCAGCAGGTAATGGATTGAAGCTCGGGAACCTGATCTGGCTATGGATGAGCCCAGCCCGTAGGTGTCTGAGTGGGCGTTCAAATGGATCCGGAGAAGCTCGCCTCCAATAACACACTTTGTCACAGCGGAGCTTTGTCTTCACAGATCTTCCGAGTTCACAGTCGGCGCCATCGCTCCCATCCCTCCAAACCCACCTTACCCTACACTATGCCTCCCTTCAAAAGCAAAACAACAACAAAAAAACCCTCTTTAAAAGTAGACAGCGGTGTGCCAACATCTCTCAGTCTGGCTGGTTAAGGGACATTTTGATGTTGTCGGGATGTTGTCGTCTTAATCCCAGCCACGTCGCAAGCACAAGCACGCTGCTCTACTTCTCGACTTTGATCTCTGTTGTGTTGTTTTTTTTTCTTATTATTTTTTTAACAAAGGGACAAAAAGAAAACAGATCAGGAGGATCGTGTTTGAACTGACGGCGATGTCGCGCTACTAATGCCGAAAATCATAAATTGTCCAAACAAGAATGTTCTCAGCGGTGATTCTGGCAGCTCATACATATAGTGCTGCGAGCGGTTGCACACTGTCACCGCGGAGCAGAGTAAATGACTCCAAAAAACCGCAGGGATGTTGCAATCTCCACAGACTCCTTGCAGATACCTGGAAACCAATATAAACCAACATCTGGTAATGAATTATGGATGGAGATGAAATGCATGTACTCGGCCAGGCTCTCAACAGGGGATGTTATTTACAGTCTCGTAGAAATATGCTTCACATCATGGCTGCTGGAATTTGCTACATGACACGAGGGGTATTGTGCGCTCTGATATACAGTTATGGATTATCCCAAAGCCATAAAGTACATAAACTGAGATGATACACTCTGGAGGAACACTTCCAGCAACATCTCAACATTTATAAAACTTGATTACAGCCTAATATATCTCTTTCTTCTTATATAATTGCTTGTGTTTATTTCCTCTGTGACGGCAGCCCAGGTAATTAAAATGTGTTTATCTGTTGGAATAACCTTTGTTGCCAGAAAAGTATGGCCACGCGCCAGATGGAGAAATGTGTTTATGAGTTTTTTCTGTAGATATGTGCGCACGGATGCATGTTTGCATATTTGCATATGGGTGTGCGCACTGGCAGCATTCCCAACTGGTGTAACAGTACGTGTGGGTGTGTGAGGATGAGTGTGTTTGTGTTTGTGTGTGTGTGTGTGTGAGAGAGAGAGAGAGAGAGAGAGAAAGAGAGAGAGAGATGATGGAAGTGTGGTGGCTCTGCCTGGAGGCAGCAGCCACCCCATTGTAGGGGGTGAACACGAGGCCAGACACCTGTTTTTCCCAAAATGAATTATGGAACAAAGCCAAGGGTGTGTTATTCTCCACAACTGCCACAGAGGCCAAGGCCGAAGACCTGAGGAGAGACAGAATGAGGCTGGCTTCACAGAGAGTGCTGAACAATAAGACATCCACAGTAAGATGGCATGAAGGTTATGAGTCCTTGTTTACTTTAATAGACTCTCTTATAATGGAGAATGGAATTCTAATAGACCTTTGCTACGCAGCAGTCTGCTTTGTGGCTGATGCAACTCAATTAAAACTGTTGGAGAGAGCCATTTAAATCTCATGAAATATTTATTGTTTATAAGCAGTTCCCTGCTCAGACAACTCGCAAAGCGAAACACTATATTGACAAGGGGGCTGTTGTTGCCGTATAGCAAGCCGTTTCAACCCACTCCACAGCAGCCACATTCAAAACGAATACGCATGCCCCTTCAGCACAGCACGAATTAATCGGCATCAGTGGATGCTCACAATAGATTCGCTTCCATTGCAATAGCTGCAAACACACTCTAACAAACTGATCTTTTGGCCCATGCCAAAACAAGCCCCCACCCTCCATGACATCACCCATTGGTTTGCATAGGGCCATTTATGAAGCCAGGAGTTTGACTCATAGGGGGCTGCCATCTTGATTCTGGAGCCGACAGATACCATATTTAGATGAGAAGGCGGGGGTGGAGAGGAGAGCATTTATTGGATATAACTTTTCACATCCGTCATCCTCAACACATCCACTGATCCATATGATAAATATCCATAAACACAGTCTATTTGTCCAATTTGTTACATTTCGGTACATTATTTGAAAGATACATATCCAATTATTTGGCTTTACCTGTGCCCTTTTCCATTAATGCTCCTTTCCTACCGCACACATTTTCCAGCCACTGTTTGTTCTGCTGGCTCATCTTGTCGGGCAGCAGCTACCTGTGTGAAATTGAGGAACAGCTCCTGAGAGGAGCACGAGGGCTCAAGAGAAGGAGCATTTGGCTTTTACTGCAGTGCGTGGGCAGTTTGACGACTGCACCCGTGCACTAACCTGTGTCCGTCTATGTCACACACACACGCATGCGCATACTCACTCATGCACACACACACACATCGCTCATCCGTTGTGTGTGTATGTGTCAGTCTCCAAGATGTTACTCTGATAAGCCAGCAAATGCCGCGCCTTCTGTGCCGCAGACGGCATTTAATCTGCTCTTTAGTCATATTTTTTCACGTATAAGATCCGCAAAATGCTTTATAAATGTAGAGAAGATTAACCTACTTACAGCCATTTGACATCGAGTCTGGAAAATCAGCCGCTTTGCAAAGAAAATTATTTAAATTATTGAATGTCCTCCATATGTTTCTGCTCTTTAAGAAAGTAGGAGTGGAGCACAAACAATATGCCCGCTTTCAGCTTCATTTAGTGTAGAAGAACATGAAAAGAGAGCAGACGTCTATGCCTCCCCTCGGCCAACGGACAAACGAGGAACATTTTATCATATTTTATTTATCCAACTCTCAGACTCAAACTGTACACTTATTAATGAATGCTTGATGCTAGGCTAGCGCTGACGCTCATGGAAACAGACAAACCTTTATGACATTATACATGTATTTACATTTACATAAACACATAAACACATATAAATCCTCCTCAGAGACAGCAGACCGTTTACTACTGTCAAACGTGGTTACCGATGATGCACACATAAACTGACCGTACATGTAGGCCAACGCGTTGTGATAACCTTGATAGATTTGCTGGATTAGAAATTCTTGTTGCGAAAAGAATCTGCCTCATCATTTCTAGCCATCAAGAAATTAGCGAATAAACCGGGGAGGGAATTTTTATGACTTGCAGTTAGCAAGAGTTAACATCTGTTAGCATCAGTTAAATGATTTGGTGTACAGAGTTGTAACTAATCTGTTTTCAGATGGAAACCCTGACAAAAACAATTCGTTTTTTTAATCTCTTCTCAAAAGATACTTCTTTGGTGAAATATCAGTGTAGTAATTGCAGAAGAAAAAGTCTGAACCACTTTTGGTTGTTTGTTTTGAAAAATATACTCTATTTGAGCTGTGAAGATGACAAAAAACATAAAACTTACAAAGCATCTAAATGCTTTCAGTATTCAGTAGAGTTCATTTTATCAAAATAACCCAGAAGACAGCTTCAGAATCAGAATCACTGACCTGCACTGTATCTGAACAAGACTGTGTAATACCGCTAAATGTTAGCTTAGGGATTTTGCTGACAAGCTTTTGCAAAGCCGGCAAATTGACAGTTGCAGCACAGTACAAGTCCTTCCACTAAGTGAGACAGTCGTGAGACAGAGAAAAATGTACTTTTTGCTGCTTTGTCTCGCCCACAATGACAGTTTATTCAAAACACAACTGCTATCAAGTCGTTAACATAACACCAGTTCAGGTGTGTTTTTTTGTGCTTTTTTGTGTCGATTTCTCTGGTTTCAGAAAGTCTTGTGGTGTTTGTTGAATTAAAAATCCACTTTCAGGTTGCATTTTTCTCTGAGACATGCTTTGCTGAGGCTCTATTTGGTAGAATATTACAGAATGTGCAGTAGCTTTCATACATTCAAAGCCAGGTTTAATTAAAGTAACCTGTTGCCCTAGAAACACCATCTAGCCAGACTCCTCAGCTTGTATATTCACCTCTGGATAGTCTGATGTTAATTTCTACATTTTTTTTTTTGTTGAAGTAGAAAAGAAACATCTAAAGTAAGAAATGTGACATTTTTTTTTGCCAGAATGGATTGAGGTGTCAGTTGGAATGAGGAATGTGAAGGAATATCAAATATCTGTTTCTGTATTCATGGCTTATCATATGAGGCTGTTCTGACCACATGGAGCGTGACATAGGCTGTATTATGTATTTTATGATTTCCATTCGCCATCTCGCTGACTGCTGTACTGCTGTGAGGATGAGGAGAACACCTATAAATGGATACGGATGTGAGTTATAAAACCCTCAGGTTAATTTGCATGATGACGCCCGGGCTTACTTGTCGTGAACTTACCAACACACGACAGCTGCGTGAGTGAAACCGGAACACATGCGTTGTCACTTCATGACAGACATGTCGGATCTACGCCCGAGGTGTGTCCCAAGTGTTCGGGAGAATTTCATTTTGTTGTGTAATTCCTTCCATCCTGGGTGCACGGACGTCAGGCTCCGAGACGCCGTTCCCTCTAAATATCATGGTTCGCACCTGGAGGTCACAGGATCCACACTGTCTGCTCCGAGCACATCAAACGGAGAGACGACGGCTCAAAATACCATTAGTGTTTCATCATTAAGTCTGTTATACACGCAGGAATGTCAATTTGCATGGGGTGTCATGGTCAGCCAGAGGGGGTGTGGACCGTCTGTCTGTCTCCCTGCGTATTTGTCCAGGGACGGGAAGTGGTTGACATACTCAGGAGGTGTGAACTTCCTACCCATGATTAATCAGCCCTTCCTGTGGCGGCAGCCTGCCACCAATGTTTCCTGGGCTCTATTTAACTCTGATCAACACGTTCGTAGAGAATGCCATCTGGTGATTCGATTCTGACAAATTAACCCCTGTGCTGCGCTTGTTAACGCCTCGAAACCGACATGTTTATTTTCCTTTTTCAGCCGTTTCTCATTGTGTTAGCGAGGTGGGGAAATATTGACTTGACTCTGCTGCCGAGCCGATGCTGAGGTGAAACCGCACGGTACGACCAGCTACGACAATACTGAAAGACTCGCTTTCTTTCTGATTCGGATCACGGCCCCAGTTGAAATGAATCGCCCTCCACTCGGGAAAGGATTGATTCGTTTAATCACAAAACTGGTCCAACGGTCTTTGCAAAGGTAAAAGACTGGAGAGGTTGCCCAGGAAAGTGTTACATACAATATTTCACAGATCTATATCACCTGAGACTCTGTAACATCAAGCTCTCTGTAAAGTAGCATTCAGGCAAAAACTCTCTAGAAGCTCCATTCTTGTACTCATCTGGGTGGGGATTGGTTTCCAATTTAGGTGTAAATTGTGGGTGCGTGTGAGGTGAGGTGGACCAATGAGAGATAAGGGGAGGAGAAAGGTCCTGCTGTGACCAGTAGATTATTCCTATCATTGATCTGGGTCATCAATAGGTGGACCCAGACTGTATGTCTCCATAGCAGTTGGAGCTTAACAGGTGACTTCTTGAGATGTGTTGAGATGTTTAGGTTGCATGTCTCCAAAGTAACGTCGAAACGACTGAAATCAAAAATACATGTGTTGCTTCTGGTTCTCCTCCTCTCCTCGGAGGGATTTACACTCGATTTGTGTTGCCACTGGTGCTTAAACCTCTCCGGCTTATAGCGACTCCGCACCTGAAGGTTTTTCCTCCCCCCTCTCCTCGCCCACGCCAGTCAGGCTGGATTGGGTGTGTGCATGGTGTGGAGCGGCGAGCTGAGATCCAACCAGGCAGGCAAAGCCTCCAGTTCTGAGCTTCTGAGCCTCCGAGCCGCCGTTTTCAGACTTCCTCCCCTCTCATGTCGTCTCGTTCTTTGAAGAGCCAGTCTAGAGTCTGCGCTTCTGCAGAAGAAAAGAAAAAGAAACAACGCCAAAGGATACATGCAACAAACACGCGTGGGCAAAACTGTACGGGTGATGCGCTCACACACAGGCACACATACATGAACCCAGGCTAGAATAAATTGACAAGGAGTTTTGCTTTCCAGGCAAAGCTGAAAAAATATATATATTCCTTGTGCATTTTCCACAGACCACAGACGTTTGCTGTGATTTTGAGACATTATAGACTGGGTGTATATATGCGTGTTAATTTCACCACCTACGTTGTGTTAACACTTCCTCACAGCAGTCCGACCATGCATGGCTGGGCCCCCTCCATATCCTCACGCATGGGCTACCTGTGTTTAATTTCCATTCTGCCGGCTGCACTCGTCTGCTCTGCAAATTAATTATTTATGTCCATCGGTGGCAGCGGTAGTTCATTTACAGAGCCTTGTATTCATGTCGGTTGAAAAGCGAAGCAAACTGAGATAAGAAAGTACAATGAAGTGGGGTGGGTGGGTAGGGGGTTGTGGGTGGTGGTGCCACATGCAAAGAGAATGAGAGTGGTTTGAGAGGAGGTGGGGAAGGCGGACATCATCTGTGGTGTTTGTCATGCGTGATAAAATGAACCGAGAGGGCAGGAGAGAGAAAGAGAGAGAGAGAGGGGAACGTTTCAGCAGCGTAACATGGAGGGAGCAGCAGATGAGGGGAGAGGACAGAGGTGTGACGTAAAAAAAAAAAAAAGAAAAAACCCCAAGAGGTGACCAAACAGGGGAGCAGACCCTGACCTGCGTGTTATTAACACAGCTCTCCGCCTCAGGTAGCCTCTTCAGGTCAGAGGGGCATTGCACAGCGACAGAACATCCACTTTCACACACACACACACACACATATACAGTGCAAGCCTCACCTCCCCTCTCCTGCATCCAACCACTGCCCTGATGGCTTGCGCACTAAAGGAAATGTTATATTTAGCCGAGACCAGTATTTTGTTTGTTCACTAGCAGCAACACTGCCCTTGGAAAGCAGCCAGAACACTGCAGCATGGCCCCCGCTGCCTCCGTCTCTCTCGGCTGTCCCTGCATGCCTCTCCTCTCCTCCACTCCCCTCTCATTCCTTCCTCTTCCCTTTCCCATCCTTTTCCCTCTCTCATCCTCTCTCTCTCTCTCTCTCTCTCTAGCTCTCTTTCTTTTTTCTAATGTTGTGAACACAGCGAGTGGCCTGCACAAAACCTGCAGCACGCAGGAGGAGGGAGGTGAGATTTATTGTGACACTGTTTGGGGGATGTTGACAAGAAAATTAAAAATTAAGAATGTTTTCTTTTTTTTCTTCAGAAATAAGGAAATGAATGAAATAACGCGAGACTGCCGTATTGAATCATTGAGCTACGCAGTGTGCCTGTTCTATGCTTGCTTGTGTCTTGGAAAAACTTCCAACGCAAAGGCAATTAAAACTTTTTTTTTTCTTTCTTTCTCCTGCACAGCTGAAAACGTTTAGGTCTCTCTCCTCATTCTGTTCACCCCCTCTACACCCCCAAATCTTTCTCTGATTCATCACCTTGGCAACAAAGTGATCGCGATGAGAGAGTGGGAGTCGTAATTTGGAGCGCTTGGCGAAAAAGCTCGACGTTATAAAAGAGCGTAAATGTGTTACTGACCTATATTCTCAGCCCGCATATAGAAACCCATCCTAAGAACCAGATCCCTGCTGTATCAACCCATCCATCTGCTGTAAGTCCTTCTCCCTGGAGCCTGGTGGGAGGTAATGCCGCACTGTTTCTGTACTGTGACAGGTGGAGCCAGACTGTAGCTCGATTCATGGATTAATTGTCACAAAGTGATTCTCGGTTCCTGCCCACAGCTCCCTCAGGTATCGTAGCCGCGTACCATGTACGTGTTTGTATTCGTCCGCGCGTGGGTCCGTGTGAGCGTTCGCATGTGCGTGGGTATGTAGTCTGACACATAAATCATCAGCATAATTATATTCAGAACAATGCTTCTGAGCAGTGTCAGTCCCAATTACTGCAACCGCCGTGATTCACAGTGCCGTTGAGGTGAATTCCACGGCAACAGCCAGGTGAAGAAACTTCAAAGTGGGCCAGGAGTCACTTCACATGTTCGATTTAATAACCTCAAAGATTCTTTAGAATACCTCAAGGCAAAAAGTTTGTTTTGGAAAAAAAAATAAAAACATATTGCTCTTTTTTTTTCCCAGCAGAATTTTGCAAACCTCCGGGAGGTAAATATGTTGAAAAGGAAAGCATGAAATGACTCAATATAGGATTTATTTGACCATTACTTTTTTTATTTTCTTACTTTTTTTTTTCTCAAGAAATAGAGAAAGAGATGTCGTTTATCTCAGCTCTATGGAACAGTCTCTCCTGCAGTGTTCCATCATAAAGCACATAAAATGTCCTGGTTAAGTATCATCATTTTTCCAATGCAACCATTATCTGAATGAGGGTACATTTTGTTTCAGGAAAAAAGTTCAAAAACGAACATCTCCTCAGTAGCCACAGTTGAATTGTGTCAAACTTGGTATGAGAAATGTATCTGATAATCTGTGTCATGTCATTTTTTCAACCTGATGTTGTCTGATAAACGTCCTCCAAGTATCATTTCTTGCAGAGGAGTGCTAACAGTTTTCACCTGGTACCCCAGCTTCTTCCGGTCCAAAAATGCATTTAGGCCGATTGGAGAGTCTAAACTGCCCTCAGGTGTGAGTGAATTGTGTATGTGTGTGTGTCTGTGTGCCTGTGTGTGCTAGGACAGTCTCCAGCAGACTCCTTGACACAGTTACAAAGTGGGCAAGATGATTGATGAATGGATGGAACTATTAGATTATTTTATTAATAACAGGAACTTTTTTATTTGCAATTTTAGACAATAATGCAAAAAAAAGAGAGCAATTTCTTGAGATCGTGTAACTATATACAGCAGGCTTCTCTAATGGATGCACCTGGCTGCTCTGAAATATCCAACCGAGACACTGACTCGGTTTTAAAGCCCATCCAGACAAGATCATTCACATTCTGGAAACCTTGAAGGAATCCAAAGTGGTCTGTATCTTCTTGGATTTGCATTTGATGCCGATACACAGTTTCCTCAGGCTAGCACAACAATGTGCACCACCGTTCCCTAATGGTATATAGATGCACAGCACAGGAGAGCAAATGTACCTGCACATATCTAAAAAAAATAGAAATAAAAAGTCAACAGATGAGTTTCCCTGGGTGGAGGAGTGGGCTGTATAGTCATGGTTGCTACTTGGAAAACAATTCAAACAGCTGGCAAGAGAACGGCATCGTGAGGGAAGCAGAAACACATTTCTCAAAGGCCACCACACAAATTGAATATTCTTTTTGTTAAAATGAGTGGTATCACTGTTTGGTATCACTGGCAGTCTCTGGTGGGATCTTGTGTATTTTTGAGCACACACACACACACACACACACACACACACACACACACACACACACACACACACACACACAGTAACGCGATGCCAGTCCCACATTCACTCACACGAAATTGTAGAATTAAAGCCAGCAAAAAAGATTTGTCACCATCTCCATCCTGGCCCCAACTATCACTATTACTGACATTGAACATTTTCTGAACAGTCGGTAATTGAGTTTGGTGGACTCGTGCCCTCCAGTGCATTCTGAATAGATGCGGTCGAAAAACCATTATTCAGATTTTCTGGAAATGAACCATCTATGAACATGGCCAAGGGATATGGAAAAAAAAAGGATTCAAAGCTTTTAAGGAAAGAAAAAAAAACTTCCTCTCTCTTCTTTTTTTGTTTGTTTTATTTCAGAGTAAAAAAAAAAAAGCTGGCCTCAACACACACGAGCTGCAAGCCTGGTAGTTTAGTGGTGGTACAATGCTACCAGAGCCAACAGAATTTCACTGTGTCACCCGAATGTTTTTTGTTCTGCTGAACCCTGCCTGAGCAGGCTGAGTTATTTCCTCTCCCTCGACCCGGGGGCGCTTGCCGGCACTAAAGCAAATAGAAAGTCTAAAACTAAATGTGACTGAGATGGCACACCACCGCAGGCATGGACAAAGATGAATACACACAGGTTTAAGGAATTTATTTTCCTCATCTTGTGGCCAATGTGAGGGCCTTAAACGCCTCTAATCTTTTATGATTATGGGCAATTGTTTTTAATTTTACATTAAAGGCTTTCATAAGATGTGTTTCATATACAGTGATGTATTATAGTTGAAGTTGAAGTTGATCCTTCTTTATTCTAGCGTAGAAAACAGGTAAGTTTTAAGAGAAGATGTTTCTATGTGTTTCTAAATCTTGATCATCACAATAAAACATAAAACAAAACAAAAGGGTGTCTCTCTTAGATCCTTGTTGCATCTCCTTCTGCTCTACTTTCTCGGTAGAAAGATGCCAATGCTAATGCCAAAGCTTGTTGCTCGCTAACTTAGCTTAGCATAAAAATTAGAAATGGCAAGGGGAGGAAGGCTGATCTTATCATCTAAATCAGCTTGGATGCAGACAAGTTAACGTGCTATCTATTATTTATGGTGTCATTTTCCCTGAAAACTATGGTTGTTCCAGTGCTTTTGCTAAACTAAGCTAGCTGTCTGGCTGTAGCCTTGTAGCATAAATTCTCTCATCTGTAGTTTGGCAGCAATTGCACTTGTATCTTTCATCTGGAGAAAATCCAGTCGAGATTTAAGCTGTCGTCCTTTGAACTTAATCACAAATATGAGTTTGTGTTGGCCACACCACAGATCTGATTGCAGCCCATCTTTGTTTTCTGGGGTTACATGCAAATAAAGGTGGGCCCTCATCCAGGCCAGGCCATAAGGAGCTCGTAATGGGTCTGAAATTGTTTGGCAATGTCAGGAGAAGAATAACACCAAGGAACAGCTTTCTGCATTCCAGTAGTTTCGTTAGCTGCAGCTGACCGTGCTTTGCAATCGATAATACATGTAGAAATTGCTGGAATCATTGATCCTTAGCATTTTAATGAGACTCAAAGCAGTGAAACTTGGGTTATGTTTTGTTGCGGACACTGCCTCAGCCTCTTTCTCAACATTACTTGTGTTTCCTGTTTTATTTCGGTCACCAACTGTACCAAGAGCTTTATTTTTCATCTCCTTTCAAGTTCTCCACCTGTGTGATTATCTGCCTCACTCTAATGCCCTGCACCTGTGTCTCATGTGTTCAGTGTGTGGCTTCTCCTCCTTCTGGGCTTTCCGTACTTTCATGGGCAAGTTCCAGCATTTTATATTTTACTGGGTTCAGAACGTGTGCTCGACTTTTGCTTTTGTAAATACACATTGTCATATTGAGTGGCTTTTGTTTTTCTCTTCAACTTTTAAGGAACAAATCTTGGCACGACATTAGAGAAGGAGGAGGAAGATGGCTCAGAGAGCAGGGCCGTTGTGTCGTTTTCTTTTCAGCTGGCTCCGAGGTCTTCCACCTAAAACATGCTTATCACAGTCCACAGACAGAAAAGAGTGTGACACATGCTTTTGTCTCAACCCACGTCCACCACTCCTACCCACCTCCCCCTCCCACTTTTGCATCCACTTCCATTATCACGCACGCACCCTGAACAAACAAAAGGGTATCTGCCAATTAGCGGTGTCAGCCTGCACCCTCTGTGAACCCTCCAGTTTGTTAGAAAATATATCCACTCTAACAAGCCAACGAGAAAGGGGCTGCCACGTCAGAGCCACACTCACTCGTTGGAGAACATCGCTCTGATAGCGCAGCCTGGGAAAGCTTCCAGTGATCCGGCCCACGTCCATCATTCCCGGAGCTGCGTTTGAGCTTCACGGGCCACGATAAGAGAATCTCGAGCCGTCGGAGCCGAGAGATCTGGATTGAACTTTCGAGAAGCCGTTTTTGTCTGTTTTTCCCACCACTGCAGAGGACTTGCCCTGGAACAGACGTCAGGCAGAGCTGCTGTGGTTTGACGCGTGCAGCAAACTCTCTCTGGCATTACCGCCTCTTTCTTCCATCTGCCTCTCTGAAATCATTGCACGCACACACACACACACACACACACACAGCTTTTAGAGTAATAAAGACTTAATGTAAATCATCCAGAAATTGAGTTGTGTAAATCCAAGAAGCTGAGAATGCACAACCGAGATGGGGATTTAGCCAACTTTTCCTGCATGTGCAGACAGAAACAGTGACTTCGAGTGTCGAGAGAAGCCTCTCTGCAAACCTGATTAATGAGCTTGATGTAGCATTAAAACGCTGATTTCCATACATGTGGAAATCAATGTTAACAAAGTCTCGGTGTGACACATTATTAACAAGTCAAGTATCCCTGTCCTCCTCCTTAATGAAGATGCATGATCCATACATCCATACATTTTCTTGATCTGCTTTGTACCCGGACAGTCTCGCAGGAGCCTGGTTGAGAATATCTCAGTGCACAAATAGGGTGGAGGCAGGGAATACAACCTGGACAGGTTGTCAATCTATAGCAGCACACATGCATATGCCAATACTACTCACATTCACACCTGGGGCCAAGTTAGGGTCTGCAATCATCCTAAACATGAATGTTTTTGGACTATGAGAGAAAACCCCCAGCACCCATGCAGACAACATGCAATCATAGAGGCTCTTGGGAGTTGAACCCAGGTTAATTTGCTGTGACACACTCTAATGTCCCGCCTTAATATGCATGTCTAACCTCGATGTCATGGCTTCCTTCTACCACACATGTCAAAGATGCCACAGCACTGTTTTGCTATAGCAATGATTTGATGTCATGTTAACCACTAAAAACAGCAACTGCTTCTAAAACTCTGCATTTAAAAAGTTTCAATCCGACTTCTTCTTCTCCAGTTCATCTCACTGTGGGCTGAATCACAGCGGATGCAGGGTTTTTACAACAGCCTCCTCTCCGCCGTCTTGATTGATGAGTCCTGAGGCTGAAGCTGCAGTGGAGCTGACTTGCAGCATTTCCCTTACATCCTGTACAGTGGTAGTTTGAGTTGTGTACGACGACCAGCTGCTGTACCACTGGGACAGTTGAGGCTATCTATCATAGTTTGCATCCACATAATAGTAAGGAAGTGGTTAAGCATAACAAATGTTTAAGCATAAAGCAAAGTACTGCGATTTCATTGTAGAAATGCATACGGGAATGACATAGAAACTGAAGCAGGAAGCAGGGTAGTGGTTGTAGCTGGGCAGATTACGGGGTTCAGAGGATGTCATAGCCTACTTTTATTTTTTTATTTTTTTGCTGTATTTGGTTAAACTCCTACAGTGCGAACCCATCCACTGACGAGTAAACAATCTTCAGGCATTTCGGGGGTAATTATAATACTATTAGTACCATAACAATCTGTCGTGAGCAGCAGCTACATCAGAAGCGACGCAGAGCAGATGACCATTAGCAGTTGTCTGTTCTGATGCGGAGCTCAGAACAATGTCTCAACAGTACCATGTGGCAACCGTCTTCTGTCTTCATCCTGTTCTCTATCCCCTAAAAAAACTGAGGAGGCAGAATAGGCTGCTCTTTGGGAAATAACAAAGGAAAACACATCTTGATTTACAACCACGGCAGAAGTGAAATGTGCTAAAATGGCAAAAGCGAACGCCTTTCCTTGTCTGCCTTTGCTTCGTCTGTGGTTCATCTTTATTGCCTTCACAGCTGGGAGTAACAGTCTCGCTTTCTCCACGTCCTCTCCTTAGCCCGTCTTCACGGCCCATCATGCATCATTTCCCTCTTGATAGCCCTTTCAACACACATACACACACACACACTTCTCTGCACCACAGTTATTAACTTTTCAAGTCTTTTGTCCCAGCCCGTGTCTGGGATTCTTGGATCAAGGGCGCCGGGCTATTGCTTCACACATTCCTCGAAATGACAACGCGGTTGTGGCAGGAAGTGCATCACTGCATTTGCTTCTCAGAGGTAGGAGAAGGGACTAGAGATTCATTAAGAAGACGTGAAAGCTGCAGGAAGGGTAGCACAAACAAAGAGGACATGGAGGAGATCAGGAGGAAGGAAATCTAAACATATTCTCACATCACACACTTGTTCCTTTGCTGACCAGTATGAACTGAAATGAACTGAACTCAATCGGCAGCACTTGGTTCAGATTTCAGATGCATTACGAGCTCCTTATAGCCTGGTCTGGATGAGGTTTATGAACTGTTTTGGACTCTGGTTTCCCCCATAGTCCAAAAACATGCATGTTTAGGTCAACTGGGAACTTTAAATTTCCTCTTTGGTGTGTATTCCCTGCCTGTGTGTGTTGGGATTAACTCCAACAGAATCCCCTGAGGATTATATATAAATCAGGGTAAGAAAACTAATGGATGGATTCCCAGAAATATGTATGAGGCATTAGAGTAAATATAACACCTGATTGAATTCTCCATGTTATATAATTCTCCCAGCACTGCATGTATGATACATATGGACTCCCTCCTCCTCTATGCGCCTGTGTGTGTCTGTGTGTGTTTTCCCGGCCCCTGCATTTCATCACGTCTTATCGGAGGCCACAAATTTTGAAAATTATGAGCGAGAGTCGCCAGAGTCTCACCCTGCTCCACTAAATCACCTCATTTCAATATCACGCCACAAGAAAGAGCACAGTTTGACAGCCTCAGACAGTTCTTTATTGGTAACTGGGGCACTGCAGGGGGAGAAAAAGTGTATTTCTCCAAGCCATCTGTGGGTGAGTCATGACCAGAGCACATTACAGATTGATATGTCATTATCAAACACTGGCCTTCTGGCAGAGGAGAAGAAGAAGAAGAAGGAGAAGAAGGAGAGAGGGACGAGCGAATGGGTGCCAGGGATGGAGAGAAACTAGGATGACTGAGGGGGCGAGGGCAGTCGGAGAGATAAAAAGGGAAAAGACGGGGCTGGGATTTAAGCCTTGGAAGTAGGACCAGAAGTAGACAGACAAACAGGGAGCTGACTTTTTTTGTACCCAACTTCTTTTGTCCATTGCTCATCCTAAACGCATTCCTGCATAAATAAGGAGCAAAACATCAACTTAATTATTCTGAATTATTCAACGAAAAGGCAATTAATTACTTTGTAATAACTCAAAAGCTCACAGCTAATCAGTCAACATGGCATTACTTCACACATTATTTCTGTTCAGTCAGCACAACTCCATCAACGGCAGACGTTTTAACTTCACCTGAGGAAAACAGCCTCAATTATTGCTTCAAGAGTACCAGTCTGCCTTATTGCTTCCTTAATTACACCTAGATCTTTATTTTTTTTTTATTCTTCAATTTCCCAAGGTCTTTTTTAAATTTACCTACACTTGCTGCCAGAGATGTTTGCGCTTGAGCTTATATTTAGTCATTTTCATTATGAACTGCTGCTGGGTAGCAATACATCATCATGTCTGTCGCTCCTTGTCCTGTTTGATGCATGTCTCCAAGAAGTCAATTTTCACGAGCTCGAGAAAAACAGGCCTGTTTTCATTTTGTTCCAGCTAATCCAAAATGGGTTTTTAAATACTTTATTGAGCTTAAGACATAGAACACAAAACATTGTGTTTCTGAATGGGACGACATTTGCCTTGAGTGAAACAAACAGGACTTTAAAGTTACATTCACACCAGACACGTTTCATCACTGGAGCAAGTTGGTTCATTGGTTAAATCAGGAAATTTAAGTCAAGACAGTTGTTAGAAGAAAATGATCACAACATAAAAACATGTGGGAATCCTATTGTGTTAACAGCACGTTGGAACGAGATCAAAATTACTGCCACGCTTTATTATTGTGAGGGAATGGGATCGTTAAGTGTCAGCAACACCTTAATAATGCATGGTAATGAGATGATTCAAGTACCAAGCGATTCTAGTGGGTGTGGTTGTCCGTTTCGGGGTGACTTAAAGATATTATTTTGATTCATTCTTAGATTGTTATGGAGCTAAAGCCAAAGCCCAGTTAGAGAACAGCGGCTCCTCCATTGAGTTGAACCAATAATTTCCTCGTGGCCACACAATAACATTTAATTTCCACGCGTTATTAAGTCATGGCTATGACTTAATGATCTTGTTCTCTCGGATTTAGCGATTCGGATCCCATGCGTTTTATGTTGACACCACGCAATAAATGTCCAGACTGGCTCTGTGGGGAAAAATCAAAAGTGAAAGTTTCTGATGTTTCAGCCAACGCCTAAAACAATCACACACAGCCTGTCAAAAGCTGACTTGGTTTCCAGCCGACAAAGTTTCATGCATGAAATCAAACTTGAAATCGTCTTGCTTTTTTTTTCTCTCTTCTTTCCCCGACCGTTTCTCCCAGTTCATCGATCACAGGTCCGCCAATATGGCGGCACATAATGCTTCTATTATTTTCCCCGGGATAGGCCCGTGTGTTTTGCCGTCGCGGGTTCATTATACGGATTGGTGGCTGCACATAAAAAGTGAGCGGGCGCCGCTCTGAATAAACACCGCACAGCTTTTTTTTTTTTTACGACTGAGAACTCAAGACGGCAGATGAACCGTGCCAGCGATGGCTCTGCTGGGAAACGTTGAGATGGAGAGAAACAAAAGAAGTGAAAGCGAGAAAGAGAGAGAGAGAGAGAGGGGTGATGATGGTGGTGAGTAACTGCAAGGCTTGTTTTGTTTTTTACTGTTTCAACCTTCCAGAAAAGACTTTTCACAATGGGTTGTTCATGCCACTGCTTTCTCTCCCCCATCTTCATCTTTTCAATTCTCATGCAGACACAAATTTGCCTTTTTTTCTTTTTTTTCGTTCTTCTTTTTCATGAATGCCCCGATTCAGCAGTACAGTCAAATGTAATATTCAAAGTATCTTCGCCTATATGAGGTAAACACCAAGCTTTTCTATTTTAACCGCAGTTTCTTATTTGCTCACCGGGGTTGGACTTTGTAATAAATCCTCATATAGCCTCGGGGGCTCGTCATATATTTTCTTTCATTTCTTTGCTTTTCATTTCTTCCAGACGCCCCCATCCCTCTCTCTTTCTCTCACACTCTGGCAAAATCCCTGTTCTCTTTCAAGTGCTCCGCTAATCTAGTTTAAGAGAAGTGATCTCTTGGTTGACACACAAAAATGTTCCTTCTCTCTCTCTCTCTCTCTCCTCCTCTTGCTCTCTTGCTCACCCCACTCTCTCTCCACCTCCTCCTCTTCCTGTTTCTTTTATTTTTTTTTAATTCCCTCCACCTCTTGTTATTAGGCTGAGAGCTCACGATGACTAAAACACATGCTTAATCACACAAGATCACAACAGCTGCTCCAGGAAGGTTTTCGTGATAGGATGTTGCTGTGGCGACAGCTCGACAGGTCTCTCTCTCTCTCTCTCTTTCTCTGTCTCTCTTCTCTCTGTCTATCTCTCTCCATCGACAGTGATTGGCGTCCCCTTTCTAATGCCACTGGAAGCTTGGAAAAAGAGAATGACTCAGGACAATTTCATGTGTCACAGCAAATGGCTCTGACAGCACATCAGGGTATTTATGATGTGCTGGTGACGCACCGGAGCTAAAAGAAAGGGAGGTCACAGAGAGGTCTGATGTACGTTAGACCTTTATCTCTCTCCATGAATGCATCGCCCGGGTGACACAGTGGATTAGTGCATATAGTATTGTCACCTCACAACAAGAAGGCTCCCAGTTTGAATCTGTGTGTATGTATTTATTATCCGTCTGTCTTGAGTTTTCATGTTCTACCTGCATCTTGGAAACATTTGAGAACCAGTTGCTTTTCCACCTGTTCAGTTCATAAACTCTAGTCCAAGTGGCAGACAACACATTTGTTCTTTTGCATCACTAAGTAAGTAAATAAATGAATAAATAAATAAATAAATAAATAAATAAGTAGGAGGAGAAGTCCACAGGAAATACAATTATTCGTATGAAAACAAGCACAGTTGCAGAGGTCAGTGCTCTAGTGGTGCTGTTCTGCCAGTCCGTCCCTGAGGACAGAGTCCAGGACATCAAAATATGGAGTTTTACTTGGCTGCCCATTGCCACTTCGAACCAATGTCCTTTTTTTGGTCTCTACAGACTTTCTCGTACTTCTCTAGCTGCTGTTTAGTCACAACCATGGCTGCTCTCTGGAGCAGTGGTAGAAAAAAGTGACAGACTTGTCGTGACTTGTTGGCCTCGGTAACCTCTCTCCCAGCTTCTGACATCGATGGGTTGTTGCTTCCGGCCAAGCAAAGAAGTGGTGCTACTCAGAGCCAGAACCTCTTTGTCTGTGGAAACAGACTAAGCACTAGCCCAGAACCAGCACTGGAACCATGTCTGGAACAGACTGACAGAGACAACCTCACACAGTCTGTCTGCTCGACCAGAAGCTTCACCTATTCAGATACCTTCACCCATTGGCCACTCACCCAAAAGACATAAATGGGATGATATTAATGGTTCAAGAGAAAACAAAGTGTGTACTTTTCATTCCCGAAATGGAAAAGCGAGAGAGCACGGGGAACATCTCGCGTTTGTTTACAACCCACCGACGTGCGTCTGCATATCATAGCCACACACTGCATCAGACTGCCTCGCTTCTCGTAATTTGGCTACTTTAAAATGCGACTCCTCTTGTGAAATGATTACACTCGGTAGCCCGTTGCCAAGCCTAATTACCTTATTTAGCATTCCCTCTGAATCTCCATGATGTAAGGGCAGCCTACATACAGCAGTAAGCATTTTGCTCTTGATGTCTATAATGAGTTTCCACCGAAAAAAAGTGGAGAAATTATGCAGCAAGTGTGTGTGTGTGTGTGTGTGTGTGTGTGTGTGTGTGTGTGTGTGTGCACGCATGTGTTGGGATGTTTAGACTCAGCATCGAGGACCAAACTCCCCTGATATGAGTCAACTAACATTAATTTTGTTTTGTAAAAGTGACGTGTCGGCTACAAGATTCATGCATAGCACAGCAGGAACTCTGAGAACTGAGAGATCAGATTTTTTATTTAATTTTCGGTGGCACTTTAAGATCAGAGAAATGATGATGGGATGCATGAAACCCTGCATACCTTTTGAGTGAACAACTATTATACGCAATGTTTGTCAAACGTGAGCTTGACATGTCAGGATATGACATGCCTGCCTGTGCATCATACCCAAGGGGTGCAACCGAGTTTGAGTTTGGCTTTCACGTCCTGCGGCCAGAACATTAAATATATAAACTAATACGTTTGTGATTTACTTTGGATATAAAATATCAAGCTGGCACAGAGTGGGGTGTTTCCAGGACTGACTATTACTGGGGTGCTGAATGATTTGACACCAAGCCATAAATCAGCGTCCAGCAGATAGAAAATTGCTTATTGCACTCTTTCTCCGACTATTTCTGCAGGACTGTGTAAACCGAGGGAAAGTTTCCATGCAAAGTGTGAAAATGTTATTTCAGTGCCATATGCTACAAGGGTAAGTTTTCCCACAGTATTCATATAGTTATGCCCGTAAATAGCTTCCTCTGAGTAGATAAACGCTGTGAAACGGAGATCGAGCTGTCAGAGAGATTCTGACATTCACGGCATTTGCCAGGATTGTTTACAGTCTTGCACAGGTAATTGAATGATGTCTCCCGTATCCCAGCTGCAGTCTCATACTGTACAACCCGAGTTTGTCACTGATTTGATGGGACGTGATGTGCCGTGGCTAAAGCAGAAAGGACTATTTCTGTACCAGAGCAGATCGCAGGTGCTGTGCACGGAGCAATTTCCGTGTAAGGTTTTAGTGCTTTGTGATGTGCGTGCTGGGCTGAGACAAGTACAAAGTACAGTGTTATTTAGTCGAGGTAATTTTGGGAACTCTGGAACATGTGCAATACCTGTCGTGAAAAATTCCTTCATACAAGAATCAAGAATATGAGGATATACTTATTAAGTGTTATTGTACATTTATCTTAAATTGTCCTTGTGGAGGCCATGCAAATTTCATTTGACTGAACCAACTTTAAGTGTTATTTGCTATTATTCTGGTTTTCTGGTTTTACGATTCCTGCAGGTGAAATACTAAATAAGTCATTCTAGGTAAGTAAGAGAATAATTGGAGACCTAATGGGCCATTTTCACAGCAAAGAGTTGGACAGAGCAACTACGTTCTAACTAACCAGGTATGATCGATCAGCATCATTTAATTGTGTTTACTGTGCACATAAACTCTAGAGACTTTGATTCTTTAACCTTTTCAATTTCTCATTTACATTTGGCTTGATATTAGAACACTTATATACTTATACTTATATACTTTCACTCTTAATGGAAGACAATGAAAACAAGCTACTGTATATTCATCGGATTCTGAAAATGTCCAGTGAGCTTTTTCGTTTCCTCAGAAAAAACCTGAACAATAGTCAGTTAGGTGTTCAACACCTTTCTGGCAGTGTTAACCAAACAAGCACCAACTAGCCATCCACTGCTCAGTGGTGAATCCAGCTGTACGCAGCTGCAGGCTGAACTCTCCCAGCGTCTGAGCAAAGATTCACAAGGAGCTTTGACAACCAGTAAAAGCACAATTACGGTCCTTTTGTGTGTTGGTGTGTGTACTGTGTTAAAGCCAGGGAGGAGACCTGGCATGAAAGGCTTTCAGGTGTGTGTGTGTGAGTGTCTGTGGGGAAATGTCGATACACAGTCGCAGTCAGGCCAACATCTTGTCACAGAGGGCCCATGTGCAGTGTTTGTTGCTACACGCTGCAAAACCAGCTGGGAGGCTCAAGGCTATCACTTTGAATCTATTATTCATGTGAGGATCATAATAAGTGAAGACAATTTTTTTAATAGCTCATTGATTTGAATGAGTTTTTTTGTTTTGTTTTTTAATCTCCAATAGAGTAAGACAGTTCACACCTATTTGATAATGTTCCATTGTTGTAGTAACCTTCTGAAGTGTGTTTGCATGTCTTATGTCTGAAAGAAAGTGTGAATGCAGCGCGTGGGTGATTTTGCTCATTCATCCCTATTCTTATCATGTAAAGGGCTTTGTGTTACGTTTTTGCTGTATGAAAAGCATAGTAAAAGACCATATACATGGTGTTTATTTGAGTGATTGATTGTTTGAGCAGTCCACAATGAGCAACAATAATCTGTTGAGGTAAATGCATGTTCTCAGTTATTTTTGTACCAATCACACGTCTCTCTTTTTCTCTTCGGAGGTATCTGTGTTAATCATGCATGAAAGTGCTTCACTCGTTCGTTCACCTGTGCAGTTTGCGTGTGTGTGTGTGAGAGAGAGAGAGAGAGAGAGAGAGAGAGAGAGACAAGGCGAAAGTGTGCGCTATTTTTCAAGATGGATGGAGAGCAGCAAATGATCTGAAGAGCGAGGTGCTCTTGAGAGGGGGGAGTGCCACAGAAATGGCGAGTGTGACACAATGGAGGAGAAAGAGTTTGATCGAGAGATGATGTACATTGCAAGTATCTTTGTGTAGAGCTGCACTCAGAGAGGGTGAATCATCAGCCGGTGCACAGGAGGTGCTGTCACCCCGGCACAGAGCTGTGGCTGACACATTTACAGCAGCATTTTCATCGCTTTTCTTGGCTTGAGCCTTGTACCCCTCTATCTTCGGTCATTTCTTCACAGAGGATGTACTGCTATTAGTTCCATTTCTGCCTTACTTACGGCCTTGAGAACCGAAGCCGTCATCATGACATTGAGACATATCCTGCCTGTGTTCACGTGTAGTTAAAGTCCAAAATGTGAGTCAGTGTTTGCTCAGTCATCACACTTCAGATGATCGTCTAAAACAGCATTTCCTGTCAAGGTAGGTGTAGCAGTCACGATCCAAGCCTGCACTACAGATGTTTATCGAGAGGTTAAACCTGTGAGCCAGCACAGGTTTTCAAATTCAGTTTCTCAGATGCCGGAAGGCAGGAGAGGAAATGTGATGATGTTTGTCACTTTTTCTGTGTTAATCGCTTGATAGCATCGTTCCCTTGCAGGAGGGCACAGGCGCAAAAATAAACCTTCAAGTAACACAGAGGAGTGTGAAGAAATGCCTTTGGTATCTGTTGACCTGGGATCAGATATGCTATAAGGTCATGAGTTTTAAGCGGCTGTGAGGGCAACTGACCTCACTTGACGTGACCTTAACTTCTGAAGTTTAAGTAAAACCTTTTTTAACTTTGCTTTTTTGACAAGTCTATTCTCAGTGAGATACCCAAAAACAACTGCCCCAAAAAGTTGAATTTGTGTGGTGTTACGTACTGCGAACCACACTGCTCCAAAGCTCTATCTCTCCAGTAACCACTTAGTTTGGGAAAAAAGTTGCTAAACTCTATTCAAGTTATGTAATTATCTGTGTGAGTGAAAGGTAAGACCCCCAATTAGCATAAAACCTATATGTGGTTGCCAGGACTTTGATGCAGAAGCGGTCCAAAATACTCCCACACCAGAAACATGATTGTAAAAATACCATTTGATGCATTTCTAATTAAACAAAGTTCTATGGCTTGCGTATCAACACTTGACAATATTGGTAAATATTCTATTTATCCATTATGGGTCCACTTTAAGGAGGAATTGCCTCTGTACTCTGTCCTCTAGTTGTTGAAATATTTCAGTTTGGACCAAATGCCACGGACATGAAAAGATAAATCAAGAGAGGTGAGTTGAAATCATGTCGAGGCCGCAGATAGTTTGGCTGAAATACCTCGACCGGTTTTAATGCCGCAGCCTGAATTTCAGGGAATAGTGTTTGAGGCCAACTCTCAGCCCCCTCTGCTCTCCTATCCCTGTTATCTAGGTTGGAGTCAGTGGGTTTTTTGGCTGGCAGACCGGCCAACAGATGCTGATTTGTTAAACCTGAGAAAGCACAGCGAGACTCCTGAGCGCTGCCACACTCGCTGGCATATTTTCCACCACGAGCCCCACTTTAAAAGCTGCTGCAGAACAGAGCGAAAAAAAAGGGAAATCAAGAGACCAAAATCTTTTGCCTCAGATCCATCTGCCCCCGGAGGAGGCGAGCGCAACTGGACTGCGTTCACACTTGACAAACCGCTGACTAATCCGGGCCAATTACAACACAGGAACATTAAGGCCCTGACAGTGGAGATGGAAGTCAAATCCCTCATTTGTGAAACCGTGTGCGTTTAATGAACAATGCCATTACCATCAGCGCCGTTGATCACAGGCTAGGAAACCCATTCGGCCGAGGTGCACGTTTGACTTTTTACGGCACTGTACGGCATTCCTCGCCACGGTGCAAACAGATCCATTATTTGGATCGTAATCCCACCCCACCACCCCCCCGTAGACACAATTAATGAATCAGACTTTTCATCGTCACAGCTCGGTGGGACCGAGCAGGTCGGGTTATTAAAAAGTCATCGCCGCTTCACTCGGTGATCTCAGGCAAAGGACTGAATTAGATCGGTAATGAATGATTGCCCTCGATCGGTCATTATATTCCAAGTTCATGTGCGTGGAGGAGCAGGGTGTCTGTGCTTTACAGGTGCATGTAAAGCTGAGGGATGTCTGCAGAGACATGGCTCGGTGGATTTGTGGATAGCACCGTTGGCTCCTGCAAGACCCAGATATAGAAGAAATATTAGCTAAATAATCGTTTACCCACCTGATGTTGCTGTAGGAGGCCTCTGATGTAGACATTAAAGTGTTTTCAGGTTTGGGCCTAGTTTAGAGTGTCTGTAATTTTCTGTCAAAACAAATATAAATAACATTTAAGGATTAATTGGTACATTGTTTAATAATAAGGTGGAATACATCATGACCAGACTAGATTACATCTATGAACACATTTGCAGATCTTTCTTTTAGGATGGCTTGAAGTGATGTTGCATCCCCGGGTCTTACAGGGTTATTAAAGACTTCTAAAGAATGTCTAGACTGGTTTTCTCCATGTACTTTGGTTGTATTTCCTGCTTTCCTCCCATATGCACCGGAGATGGATGGACGTCTGCAGAGAGCCTCTCCTTCATCTCCTCCAATGACAAACTCTTGGCCGGTGACACCTTTTTATTTTTTTTACATGTAAACCTACTTCATTTGTACAATTTACTCATCTGCTACTGCTGTGACATGAAAAACCTCCTCTCTGTGCCTCCCGCCTTCAGCATTGGCACCGTATCTGCGCTGTTGACAGGGGATAAAGCAGTGTAATAGCTGTTTGAATTGATCCCCCCTCCGAAATGACACAACGTCTTGGCAGATGAGGCATTGTACTTGTCCCGCGAAGATGGTTTGCTTTTCGAGCAGGAAGTGACTGTGAGTGGTGGATTTCGCCGCCTTTCAACATTAATCAGCAGAGGGAGAGATTTATTTTTACATCCTCTCAGCTGCTACCGAGTGAGCTTCCTGTCCTTATTTCCCAGGAAATAAAAAAAAAAAAAAAAAGCACAGGCCCTTATGAATATTGCTGTCGGAAGAACGAGAGATGGAAGGCAAATTAGGTTAATTTTCTCAGATTGCATCTCTTTTATCTTTGTGTTTCCTTATTCTCATTCCAGCCTCATCTCCATCATAACCTCTCACCGGCCAATGAAACTTTATCTGTGAATCTGTTAAAAAAGGAAAGGAGAATTTCGGCTGAAGGAGAAGCAAAAGTCAACAGCCTTATCTGCTCATATTCCTCTATTCTTCCAGTCTCTCCCCCTCGTCAACCTCTGCCCGCATTCCTCTCTCACTCTCTCTCTGACTGAAGTCGCGGGCTCTCTCTCTCTCTCTTTTTTTTTTCCCCTCCTCCCCGAAATTCATTTCAGCCTTGATGGATATACTAAGCACCGACGGCTTTTGATTTAGGCTTCTGATGCTGTCTGCCTCTCCTAACATCCACTTTGGGTGCAGTGCTCCATCACATTGATTTCTCTGAAGATGAAACTCTGATTGAACAGACCTCTCCTGGCGGGCCGAGGGCCCGGGCGTGCGCCTCGCACCGTTCCAGCATATGAAAGAGGACGTGGACGACTACCTGACTGGCAAGAGACACCGGGCCAACACGGCTCGCGCCGCTCCGCCCGCCTTTAACTATGACTCATTCATGTAAAATTAGCTCCATCTGCCTTCACCTGAATTAAACTCTGTCACACTGTCAAATAAGTGACGTGCAATTAAATGGCTACGTAGCAGGAGGTTTCTTTGAAAAGTTAACAAAGGCTGACAGATAAAATCCCGAGTTACCCAAGGAGAAGAAATTGATATTTTCTCTGTTGGATTATTCAGATAAGTATATTGACTCAGCAGCCATTTTCCAGTTACATCACTTTGAGATGGGAAGCTTAAGAGCTGTTGTACGAAACTGTCTAGCTACTATCGTTTCACTGCTTCCTAGAAGAGCAACTAGAAAAGACAGTAGGTAATAATAATTATCCAGAAGGACAATATTCAATATTTCAAGGTGACATACTTAGACTCATGTTCAACCCACCATACACTTAATGTGAATATTTATTTGCACCTAATGTGAATTTTTTCAATAGCTTGTTTCATTGTTTTTATTTCTCATCCTTACACATTTATCTTGGATAACTTGATTTGTTTTGTACTCCTCTCTTGCCTGTTTCCACCAAAGCTATTCCAGTGCTGGTTCGACTTGCAGTTGAGAGTCGTTTGCTTTTCCACCACTCGACAGTCACGTCATTATGTCACCGTAAACATAAGTTACGTCACCACTGTGGCTTTCTCCTCATCCGCCCATTGGCATTTTGACCACTCTCCTTTTTTTTTGGTCCCTATAGTCTTTCTCTAGCTTCTTTGGCTGTTTTCAATGGTAAAAAGGAAGAAAAAAGATGGACCTGCTGTTTTCATTGGTCTCAATAACCCCGCCCCCCGGCCTCTGATGTATCTGGTTTTAAGGTTTTTAAGCTGGTGGTTTTTGTTTTTTGTTTTTTGTTTTTCCCCCCACACCACCTGAAGTTACCATGAGCCACTCTGAATACAGATTTGACAGTTTGATCCATCCGAGGGACTATTCATAGCTCAGGTCAGCCGGAGTGTTTACACCCGTTATAGTGCATGTGTTTAAATTTCCCTGTGTCTTGTCAAGGCAGACACTTGCAGGTGGTGTGAAGGTGCGTCTGACATTAGAATGAAGGTGGCCTCTGCATAATTCAGATGAACCTGTCTCCTTTAGTCTCCTATATCCCTTCTCCTCCCCATCCTCTCTGTCTTTTTTGTTCTGCTATCCTCGTGTAACCCTCGCCTTTTTAAATGTAAGGTTCACTTTTCTCCTGTCTCTCGGCGTGAGGCATCTGCGAATTCTTTTTCCTCTTTATTTTTTTCTTTTTCTTTTTTTTTTTTTTACTTTTTGAAGGTCTTTCTGCGTGTTAACCTTCGAGAGATGAAAATACATCTGCTACACCATTCATGAGCTCTGATCAGGTTGTGAGACTTTATTTTTCCTCTTTCTCACCACCACCACCACCACCGCTTCCACGGTTTGGGGGAAATTATTTGATCGCTGGATTCTTTAATAATGGATGAATGCAACGTTGGGGCTGTAATTAAATAAATGTGGCAACTTCTTCAGTGAATTAGTTATCTTGTTCTGTGTCCAGAAATAAATGGCTGCTGGAAGGAATTAGCAGGAGCTGTAATGGCCTCTTGGTCATAATCAACGGAAAGCTTCTTTTATGAATAGCCGCTCATGAGGAAAGTTTCTTTTGCTATGAGGAATGTGATCCCTCCACCAGCACAGTGGATGGTGGACAGCGCCATAGCCTCACAGCTAGCAGGTCTATGGTTTAAATCCCGGTCAGACTGCAGGCTTTTCCGTTTGCATGTTTTTTTTTCACATTTGCGTGGGTTTCCCTTTCCCTCACACAGTCCAAATACATATATGTTTAGGTGGATTGATGTGAGAATAAACGGTGCGTGGGTCTAACAATGGACTGGTGACTTTTAAAAAGTGAAACCTTGCCCTTGCCCTGTGTGTGCCCCCGCAACATCACAGGGTACAAACAAGGGCAGAAAAACAAACTGTTGACCTCTTCTTTGAAATAGCTGGCGCATGTTTACAGTTCAAAAGATGTTTTTTTTCTCAGCCTTGGAATCATACGGACTGCATATCCAGGTTACCAATGAGCACGGCTCAGCTGTAATGCTGCAAAAGTCTGTAGAAAGCGACTGGATTAAGATCAATCCATCAGCACCACTCTGATTCTCTTTAAAGCATTAGAGATGTACAGTCTTCTGCCGCCACACAAGAGAAGCCTATCCCAAGAGGAAAGCGATGTTGTTGTCCAGGAGGTGCACTGTTTAAAAAGCACAAATGTTCTGCACGGCACCGTTTTGAACCCGTTTTATTCTCACGGTAATTTGAAGTGACAGCAGCTGGTGTCACTGGGTTGGTTGCAACGTTGACATCAAAGCCTGGCAGAGATCTGTCACACAGACGCCTCTCCTATCTCAACATTTCTATATAAAACAGCACTGTACCATATGGCTTTGCTTACGGAATCATATTCAGAGCAGCGTTCACGTTGCGGTCAATTACAGGAAAAATCAATAATGCATATACGTATATCCTTCTGCATTATATGTATGCATTGTAGTCAGCAAGAATCCTCTAATCAGAATGAATTAAAATTTAAAGATTGTTGCTTAGGACAAATACATCATTGTACATTTTAGTGTTTATGTCCTACTCTGGGTCATAAACATTGTATGAAAAGAGAGCCAAGTGCGTAAGCAGTGGAGCGGGCTAAAGCACTGTGTGTTCCCAGTTGTGTCTTATGTCACCATTTGATCAAAGCAGCGCACTCACAAACACACACACACACACACACACATGCACACACTCACAAACATATACACACCAAAGAGGGAAAAAAAGATGCAGCTCAAAAAATGCACACACATTAATGCATCGGGTTGCTTTAGTGCACCCTCGGGGTATTGAGTAGGCCTGCTTCTTGATGTTTCCCTGATCGTTACATTTATCACACTGCATCAGTAGAAAATCCTAAATAAACCTTTTAACGGGCTTCTCCTCAGTAATACAGTAAATAGGCTTCTTATCCTAGAGGCCAATGGGTTTATCTTCGTCTACAAAGCCCGCGATACAGACTTTTGTGGTGTGTGTTGCACGATTGATGCGAGTAAAAGGCTTTCAAGTAGTATGTATAGTCAGACATATACTGTAGTCACAAGTAGAATTATTCAGAGGCAATTTCACTTGTCCAGATGTTTACACGGGCACTGAGTTTTTCACTCTCTGCTTTTCTAAGCTTTATCTACTAATGTAATTACACACAGCTTAATTTAGTATCTTTTTGAAATGTTGACTCTTGAATATTGTACTGCCTTAGTGGTGGGATTTCATTAATCTCAAACATCCTTACCCAGTTTTTGCCCAGAGATGTATTCAGGGTCGGTTGGATATCTAGAGGCAATTAAGTCTCTAGCTGACCTTACTGCATGTTTTTGGACTGTGTGAGCATACTGAGTACCCGAAAAAAAAAGAAAAAACTAACACTGGATGTATTTCTATTATCCACAGAAGGAAAGAATCGCAATAAAATACTGGCAATGGAAGCACCTACATTTTGAAAAGCCTCTCAAACATATTTTCGCTCTCATGAGGTAGCTTTGCAGATGTGTTGTCATCATAAAAGTGGAACTGAAACCTTTGTTTTTGATTTACATGCTGGATTTACATCCATCTTCCCTAAAGTGGAATCCTCTTTTTATGAAACTTATGGGACATTGCGGGAATAGACTTTACCAGAGTTACAGCTCATGTGCAAGTGCAAAACACCCTTTAATGGAAATACCTGCAAGAAGCAGTGATACTTTATGCAAATTTGAGAAACACACCATCCGTATAGAGTGGCTCTGTCACCACCTTTAGCTGTGACGGTTGCAGCACATTTGCAGCAGAGGAAGCACAGGTGCAATTAATAACGCATATTATTGTCGCACTCCATTCGGGTGTGACTTCCAGGGCTCGTCTATGCATGCCGGCTCATTGGGAGTCTTCAGCAGAGCAGAGCCCTCGTTACTTTTACGAGCTCCACCTGTGCTTCCCTTGCACCTCCAGGAAAAGAGAAATCTTTATCTCCTCTGCACTGAATGCTGAAGTTCCTGTCTTATGCAGACATGCAGGGGTACTCAAACGGCTCTATTTTGACTTTTCTGCCAGTCCGGGGCTGTGGGGATGTAATTTGCAGACATGCTGTAGCATCCACTCTAAAGCCCCTGCTGTAGATTCTGTTTACCGCTCAGCCCTGAGGTTTATTGCAAGAGATAACTGCAACACTCACCACTGTATCCTCAATGATAAGGGCACAGGGTGTTTTCTCACACAGAGTGTGTGTATATCTGTGAGACCATGTTTGAAATATTGCCAACATACATCGGATCTGTGTTGCAATTGAAAGCCTGGTGGATTTTTCTCTTGCTGTAGTGATTTGGCTCTTCCTCTGCCTTATGCCACAACTGATCTTGCTTTTTCTATAACTGCACAAGACCTATAGAACATCTTGTAATGTACCCAGAATAATCTTCAATGTACCTCTGAAAAATGTGAAATGTATTTAATAACTTACCCATGTTTTGACAGATTTCCATTTCCTTATTTTTATTTCCCACTGTAGAATGTGAGACCTATGAGTTTGTGGATTGAATCTGCTGAGTAAATCCCGAAAACACATTAATTCATTTGTTTAACACATACTTTTTTGGGGGGCGGGCAATTTGGGCTTACATCATTTCATAATTATCCAAAAGCCCATATAAAAAAGACAAACTCAAACTGAAAGGTCCTTAATCTGACTGGGATTTGAAGTGGGATCAGTCATAGAGTAAGGCAGCATTGCTAATGACCAACCACCTTGTCATCCTGCTATCATTTCATTAAGTGTAAATGGTGTTCGCATTAACTTCCTTCTTCCAGTGTTGCCTTTTTCTAGGTCTGAAACTAATCCCCTTAATAACAAATACTTAATTTACCTCATTTGCAAGCATCAAATAAGACCAGCGGCTGTATGTGCTTTTATGAGTTGGAAGGGGTAAGTAAAAAATGTTCGTGCTTGAAGATATGATGAAAGGGCTGTCCACTGTGATATTGGTATATTTTAATTTGCGTATTATATTTATTGATATAATGAAGCAGACGAGGAATGCAAATAAATTAAGGCAGCTTTACCCACACTGCCAAAGCCATGAAAGCATCCTCTAATTCTTGTCTCTTCCACGCTGTTCCTCACAGCATGCGTTTTCTTCACACATGAACTCCCACTATCAACCCGATGTAACACACTGGGCAAATTATCATTTGAAGAAAAAATGAAAGACTACATTTTTAAAAATCAATTTAATATTCCCTGTCATTTTAGTCATTCCTTTCAGGCTCTATCTTTTTTATGGTGTTGCTTCCTCTTGTCTTTATTACAGTGGAATCGCACTTGGAGCCTCGCCACTACATCTACGAATCAATCATCCGCCCGTCTGTTCATTCTACGTGGAGCGAATGTTACCCAGTTTGTCCCTCGCTTGTCGCCGTACCGAGGAATCCGGAAGTGGAGCCGCCGCTGCTATCCAAACAAACAACATGTAAGCTCCGATTTGACTATTTAAACTCTGTTAAAGCTGTAAACCCCTGCGGTCTTAATTCTCACATGTATACCGGGGCTGCAGCATGTCTTTACAGCAGCCGAGGGAGACAGCCTCTACGTACCGGGGAGTTATTTAAGCGTGAAGAGAAAGTGCAGGGAGGCTATGAAAGTTAGCGAACTTCCTTTGCCTCAGTGCCACATCGTCACATAGTGAGATCAGGGCCTCGAGCATCAAACCAAGTTGTTGTTTACATGTTGCTAAGTTATTTGATAGTTTACTTAAACAGTCAGCCGCGTGTTCCTGCTGTGTGGCAACTATAGTATTTTTTTTAATCTAACAAGGTACTGCATCCACCCCTGTCAAGGCATTTTGTCACGTCAGGAGTTATTAATAATTCACTTAGAACAACAACGATCAATCAGTTGTCTGGATTGCTGTCTGGTTTAAAGTGTTGGGACTATCTAAATGTTTTCCACGGCAGATTACCAAAATCTAGTTGGTAATGTATTCTGTTATATTAGTCAATGTAACTGAGGTATCCTGAACACTTTGGTACAACTGTGTGATTAAAAAAAGTAGATTTATCTATCTACTGTCTCTCTCTCTCTCTCTCTCTATATATATATATATATATATATATATATATATATATATATATGAATATTAGACTTGCAATCTGTGTTTGTAAGGTATTCAAGACATTCTACAGCAAGTAACTGAATGCAGATTACTGCTTATTTCAATTGTGTGTGTGTGTGTGTGTGTGTGTGTGTGTGTGTGTAAATGATTGATCACTCATCACCTTTGCTTGTTGGCTTTGTTTACAGGGGTTGATTATGGAGCATGTCATCGAGAGGCATAGTCCTCTATTTGCAAACCGTCAGAACAAGTTTTGAGACGTGACTCGGTGCATCTGGATTTCAATCAAGTCAGCCATGGCTCGGGAGGAGGAGGAAGAGGGGCTGACGGGCGAAGGGCCCAAGGAGGTGGACATGTTTACATCTGTGCGTTGCCTAGGTTACCTGTCCAGCATCAACCTGATGGTGGCGGTGTGCGTGGGCCTGTATGTGCGCTGGGAGGTGACGGACGAGTCCATGATCCTGGTCATCTTCATCCTGGGCCTCTTCGTCCTGGGGATAGCCAGCATCCTCTACTACTACTTCGCCATGGAGAAAGCCAGTCTCAGCCTGTTCCACCTGTGGTTCGGCTTCCTGCTCGGCCTCCTGTGCTTCCTCAACAGTCCCGACTTGGACTCCAACGTCAAGGAACTGGTCACCAACTATCTCCTCTTAGCCAGCGTGATAATGAAAGCAGCCTGGGCCGTAACCGAGCGAATATGCAGCTCCATCCGATACAAACCCACCTTGCTGACGTCGTCGGAGCTGCTGGAGCTGCTGGGATTCGCCGTCGCCAGCACCACCATGTCCCTCCGCATGTCTGTGGCCATCATAGTCTTGGTCGTGGCCCTGGGAGCTCTCATTGTGGACCTGCGGATGAAATCCCTGCTGGCTTTGCCCAACCTGGCCACGTTTGCCTTGGTTACCTCTCTGGTGTTTTTCAAGGCCTTGGATATCACAGCCAACCCCTACGCTGTGGGCTGCTACCTTGGCAGGCTGCTCTGTGAGCCCGTGCTGGATGTGTACTTCAGTGGGCTGGGGTCCATAGAGCGCTGGACACCTGTGCTGTCCCTGGGAAAGGTGTGGAGGAGGCTCTCCCTGCTGCCCCTGAGCTTGATCGAGCTGGCTTTCTTTGTCCTGGCTGCCTTAAAGGTACACTTGGCACTCTGCAGTCATTATGACAGGAAGGAACTGACATTTCATTCATTTAGGATAGAGTAGATCTGTATTGTTAAAGGACAAGAAAACTGGAGGCAATTCCACAGGTACATCTGCTTATAAAAATACATCTACATAATATTGGCATTTATATAAGACACAAATAAGACATTTCTAAGGGATTTCACAATCTGTTTTTCATTAGTTCCACCATCTTCAGGGTTTCTTGTAATTTGTCACATTTTCATCTTTAGAATTAGAACCTTGACTATGTTGTATAATGACAGTTATGCATTTTATGTTTGACAGTTATGCCAAAGACTTAAAATACGATGTGACCTTCAAAATAGTTTTCGCACACCCACCTACATTCAGTCACGCATTTTGGATTCTGGCTCATATGAACACACGATGCTGGATCTCTACGCACTCCACAGCTTTACAGCCAGTCAATTTAATGTCTGTGTAGTTGCCAGATAAACATGAAATGGATCTGTGAAGAAACTGACCATAATGTTCTTTCACTAAAAATAGTAAATTGGAGAAATATGATAAGCAGGAGACATTTCTGGTGAAACCTATGTTCCATAACTCCTGGGTTAACATCAGAGAAGGAGGGTTAATTCTCCGCCATCTACCTTAACAGCACTTTTCCTTTCCTTGCCTAGCTCGGCCACCTGGAGCTGTGGTATCTAGTGATCCCGGGCTTCTGCGTGTTTGGCCTTTTCTGGTCCATCTGCCACATCATCCTGCTGATCACGTTGTGGGGCTTCCACACCAAGCTGAGCGAGTGTCAGAAGGCCTGGCAGGCCCAGAGATCCAACAGCCGCAGCCTGGACCAAGTCATGGCCTCCAGGGGCATCAGACACTTCTGCCTCATATCCGAGCGCCTGGTGTTCTTCAGCTTGTTGTCCACGGTCATTCTGGGAGCCGTGTCCTGGCAGGTAGGAAGCGCTAGGAAGTGCTCATATTGATGACGATGATTATAACAGCGAGACGCCAAGTTTGCAGAGTACCCTAAGTTTGCACTTTATTGTCATTGTTTTCCCTTGCCGTGATGGCCTGTTAGCAATCCTGTGATACCGCTGTATTGATGAGAAACCTCATGGGAGCGTTGAGCCGATCGGAATCGCAAGACGTTCACAGGAAGCCTCATAAATCAGGTTGATGGTCCTGCTCTAACTCTTCCTCTTGCAGCTATAGTACGTTGAGCTTTACGACGAGGCCTCTATAAACATTCACACACACACACACACGTGTTACAAACTCTGGAGAGACGCTGGTGGCCGTGTGTCGTCAGCAGAGTCTCCGCACGCCGAGGCGCTTCTGCTGTCATGTGGAACTGATTTAATTAGCACTTTAATATCCCTATCTGCTTGCGTAAAGAGCAGCAATAACTTATTTAGCCTTATTAGACGTTTACCCTGTAAGAGTCTCGTGGGCCCGGCTCCTAATTTGAGATCTGCACATTGTTGATGTCAGCTGCAAATATGCCTGGGAAAGTGGGAGCCGTCTGTCCTTGTGTATGAGAAATTTGGTGTTTGTAGCTACAGAACATTCTGTGTGTGTGTGTGTTTTACAGCTTTTTATTTGTCTTTGCTGCAGGAGTACAGTAATATATGCTCAGTCGTTTATATTGAGGTTCCTCTAGTGCACACACACACACACAAAACAAGCAGCTTTGTTGGTGGAAACCATTTCAGTGGTTGTGGACCTTTTATACCTGTAACAGTGTTACAGGGGTCTGCTGCAGTACAAAGGGTTGGAGAATACACCCTGGACAGGTAGCCAGGCCAGGCCATGACGACACACACACACACACACACGCACACACGCACACACGCACACACACACACACACGCACAGCATCCACTCCCACACTCTCACCTAGGGGCAATTTACAGTCTCAGGTTGACATCAACAAAATGTTTTTTAGACTGTGGGAGGAATTTCCACACAAACTCCTGGTCTGACTGGGATGAAAGGTATAAATATGGTTATTTATTTATATCCACATTGCTCTAGTGCAGATTCACGCTAAAATAAGTAAAAAATATATTGGTAGAATCCATTGCAGTTGTGGATTCAACTGTATTAATAGTTAAGGCCACAATTTGACAGTATCTTGTATATGCTGCTTTCCATTTAAATTACATGGAAAACAGCCTTTCTAAGATATTACTATATAAAATCTACATATATAGTACGTATTATTATCAATATTTCATGAACAGGATTAAAATGCATAGTTTTTAACTCATTCGCTTATATGCACATAGGGCCTTTGGGGTCAGCTTCTGCAACATTAGGTACAGGTGCGATAGAACATGAACTAGATTGTTTTACAGTACTATTGTGTGTCAAGTCGGGGCTGGAGTGGTTTGAATGTTGTCTCAGAGCGAGGCGGTCCCGGGTTAGACTCCAGGGCAGATATGAGGGCCTTTCTGGCTTCCTACCACTGTCCAGAAACGTGCACGTTTAGGTTGATTGGAAACTCTAAATGGTCTTCTAGGTGCGAATGCAAGAGTGAATGCTGCGTGTCTGTGTCCTGTGATGGATTTGGAGACCCGTCGGGGGGGGTTTGTATTCCCAAATCGGCCCTGATGATGGATGGATGTTGTTCTGCGTTGTGCTCTCTTTGCCTACGACGCCGCACTCATACTCAGGAGAAACGCATGATGCATTCAAGGCGCGTAAAACTTCATAAAAGTTCGGCCGACGAGTGTAGCACATTTTTCAACTCAGGCATACGCTTAGGCCGCTCGATATATTCAGCAAACTCGAGTGTGGCTCCACTTAACCATGCAGGTATTGATTTGCATTCTCGGATACACTGCCCGAGCTATGAAATCAAAGTGGCTTTTTGAGGACGCTAAATTGCACTGCATTATACCCCCACCATGACTCAAGAAATTGATTGCACTTATAGGCGAAGAGCGAGATCTGCTTTGTGTCACCACGCAGTTCTGTGTATGAATATTTAGAGTATGCGCAGGAATGCGGCTGTTTACGGCTTTAAGCTGTAGACTGAAGACTTTTTTTTTTTTTTTTTTTCACCATCATGTCCTGAATTTTCATCCACTAGTTGTAATTTTTAGACTCCTGGCCATAAAATCGTATTTTTTATCTAAGTTTTTGAAACTTGATTTAGAAAATGTTATAAGGTCAATAATTGACCTTACATAATACATAATACATACACACACACACACATACACAAAATGACTGATTTTCAACATAGAAAAAGGATTGAAGACTGGAGATTTTTTACCCGTGTTTTCATCCTCATCAGTGAATGTGGGAGTTTTTTTCTCTAATATCAAATGAGGGTTAAGGATCACTTCAGGTTTGTAGCTGCCGCAGCTGCTCTGTTTGGGATGGATGACCGCTGTCAAAACACCCCATTGTGTCTCCGTTCAGTGAGGTCCTGTCATGTTTTGTCCTACGATAATAACACTGTGTCAGTCACGTACTGTGTAACTGTCTCGCAAAGTGTCGCCGCCAATTAGCCGGGCCTGATTGGCTCGGGCGCGAGCCGAATGAAAGGGGACTCTTCATTCTCTCTGTCTCCCTGTCTCTCTCTCTTTTCTTTCTCCTTCTTTTTTTTTGTCCCTGCTCTCTCCCGCTCACAGACCTCCAACGGCCTCTTCCTCAGCGCCCTGCTGGTGGTGCTGCCTCTGGAGTCTCTGGCCCACAGTTTGTTCCACGAGCTGGGCAGCTGCCTGGGGGGGACCTGCATCGGCTACGCTCTGGTCATACCCACCGCTTACAGCAGGTACTGATGAGAGAGAGACACACACACACACACCCACACACACACACACACACGCTCCAACAGATGTGCACTAACTCTTGGATTAGCAGGAGGGGAAGACACAGCTCTCAGGTGTTGTAGCAGCGAAAGGAGGGAGAGGTGCGCTTGCAGCTTTAGTACGGTAGTAGGCTGTGATAAGAGCATGCTTGGTGTGTGTGTGTGTGTGTGCGTGTGTGTGTGTGCGTGTGTGATGCAGTGGAGGGGATTATAGCACGTGTGGGTAACAGCAAATTGATACTGGCTGTTTTAGCTTTTGTAGTCTGAATTAAACATCTAGTTAGTTAGTCCTCAGTGAAACGCCATTCCTGCTGTACAGGCTGATGAATACAAAAAAACCAAAGTATTCCAGTGAGGAACAAAAATTTGTTTGGTGGCTCAGATTTTAGACCCGATTCTAGGTATGATTAAGAAGATGACCTTCATTTCTGTCTCGCAGCTCTAGTTCTCGAGCTAATGCAATTATCAGTATCAATATCATTATTTCCCTTGGGTTTACGTCTTTTAGGTAGCAGTGGGGGTGGAGGGGACCTTTGCATGGCAGCGATCTATTTATCTACTTTTTACACCTGCTTTTCAGGTCTTTGCTGAGGGTCGGCATCCCTCTCGATCGGAACACTTTCTCTTATTGATTGAGCCGAATCAGACTGACATGTTTATATGAATCATTTTTATTCTGATTAGCCCTTTTTTTTCCTGAATACCTGTCTATATAAACATAGTTACTATCACAACAAGCATCATATAAGACATATGTGTATATGTGACATAATTTATGTCATATAAATGACATGCTTATATATGACATATTATACATGTCATATAAATTACAATTTATGAATCAAAAGGACAATAACCATGATATGTAGACAGCAATCCTTCTCTCCAACTGGTTCTATGCATAATAGTAACATCTCAGCAACCAGAGCTGATGGAGGACAAAGAACGTACGCTATATTTCAGCCACCAAAATTTACCTAGTTAAAGGTCTAATGTCTCAGGCACCAAATTTTATGCTCCCCAAGTTTGAGGTCCTGCCACACTGCCCGAACCTACCACCACCAACTGTACACACCCTTGGATCCTTCCCAGAAGGCTTTGCGCCTGCAATTATTTCACCTCTTAATTATTTTGAGTAGTTTTTCCGGTAATAAAGTGTCAGGAAATGAAATGAAATGTGCTGGTTGCAATATCATAACACAGCTGCCGTCTGTGCTGGAAAGGCGACACCGCTGTACAACCCAAAATATATCCGCGTTCTTTTACTGTTTTTGTGGCTGAAATAAAAAGTTTGACTTTATTCATTCTTTCCTGAGTAATCAAGTAATTGGTTCGCCATTCTCTGGACCGTTTCATATTTGTTTTAGTAGATGCCTCCTGCAAGTAGGTGTATTCACTCCCACTCCGTTTGCATGTTTACTTGCCAGTTACTTTCACTTTGTATCGCGGTGTAAAAACTCCTCAAATGCAGAGCCAAAACCATCACACACACACACACACACACACACGCACACCGGACCTGCTTTGCCCCCACGTCGAAGCCTTTTTCTTGGCATCGCAGGCCCTGGTAAATACGATCACTCATTCCAACTCCCTCCTCAGTTAACACAAAACCAACTGGATAAATAGGCCAATAACTATGCATAAACATGCCGCTAATGTTCGGGCCCTTAAGGGATCATCACCCCCCCCCACTCACACACACACACACACACACACACACACACACACACACACACACACACACACAGCCCCATCCCCACCCCTCTCTGCTCCCGCTGCAGCATACTAAGTTGTTCAGCTGGAGCCCGTTATCCATAAGCCGCTACAGCCTCTCGCAGTGCCCTCGCAGTCAGCCAACTTTTTCTCTTTTTCTTTTTTTCAAAACTGTTAGTTTTGATGATGCTGACACATTCTCTTCGCTTCCTAAACAGCAGAAGGGAGAGAACCTCGGCGCCCCCCCCCCCCCTTTTCTTTTTTCCATTTTCTCAATTCTTGGCTGATATATTTATATTTCTGACTGTTCTCTGTGTATCAGAAATATCAACTGACAGTTTAAAGGCGACCTAGAATGGTTCTCTGGTGCTAATGTGGAAGCTATGGAATATTGGTGAAATCAGAAATGCCTCAGAAGCTGTTTTCCTCGCCCATTTACAGTCCATTTCTACTTGTTTATAACCGAATGAGGAAAGCCTAGATCTAGAATGGCTGATTAGAGTATTCATCCTTGTTTTCTGGGGCTAACATAGAAGCTAAATACCTCAGATGCTAGTTCATGCATCCTTTTAACATCCTATGGTTTTATGTGGAAATATTACAGTCATTTCTACATGTGTTTATCATCTGAAGGAAAACTAGATCTAGAAAGGTTGATAGGGGTATTTATCCTTGTTTTGTGGAGCTAATGTAGAAGCTAAATACCTCAGATGCTAGTTCGCGCACCCTTTTAACATCCTATGGTTTTACATAGACATACGACAGTCCCTTTATACAAGTGTTCAAACCAAGATCTAGGATGATTGATTGGAGCATTTAGACCATTTAGAGAAGCTAAATACCTTGGATGCTAAAGCTAAATACCTCGGATGCTACTTTACGAGCCCTTTCACCCACAAATCCTGTTTGTGGGTGAAATGATGACAGTCCCTTACTACACAGATTATTCACTCTTTCATATTGTACTTTTCTGGCCAGAATCAGAGGAGCAGTCAGATATTGATTAGGAAAAAGGAGCATGCACATTGACGTTTCATCAGATACTAAGCTACTGCCTTACAGTTGTTTGCCTGTCCGTGGCAACAGGATAGATTATGTCACACGCATATTTTACGTCACATTTGCCCATTTTTTTCCCATCCTAATTTCAATATCCTAAATTTATGCATGAGCATTGACGTTTTTGGACCTGGTGTGTATTTTATGTTAGCTATAGGCTGTCGTTATCCCAAAAAGCCAAGGTAAAAAGTGTTTTTTCATTTCATTCAGGTCCCCTTTAATGCATTCAGAGGTGAGAGCGGCTTTACCAGGGGTTTAATTATCCAGGTGATTTTGGATGCCGGCCCATGTCGTCCCGGAGCTGCGGGCGCTCTGTATGCGAGGCCGCACGTGCAGAAGTCCGCAGGGACGACTGGGAGCATGATGAGAATGCGGCAGTGTATAATCGGCCGCTTGATGGCTGCAGATCATGTTTTCACAATGACAAGAGCCCCGCGGGGAGATGAGAGAGATAGGGGTGAGAAGGAGAGGCGCCCAGAGGGTTAAACTGCGGAGGGCGAGACGACGGGAAGGAAACACAAGGAGAGCACACAGAGGCTGGAAACGGCGAGGGAGCAAAAGAAAAAGAGGGACCAGCAGCCAAGGAAGAGGAGAAAATGTGAAAGACTGGAGGGAGGAGGGAGAGAGAGCAGTGGAGGGAAGGATAGGGTTTTTTTTTTTTTTTGAGGATGAAAGAGAGGGAGAGGGTAACAGAGGGAGATGTGGTCTGAATCTCAAAGTACATGACTTCAGTACCAGCAGCACCACAGGAACCTGAAAAGATCAGATGGTTTCTCGGTGAAGAGGGAGCTTGTGAAACCAGGCAAAGGTCACAGCGTGTCACTGTCTGACCAAGAGCAGCTTGGCTCAGGTTTATGTATATTTGTGAACGTCTTCATAGCAAGTGTACAGGGTTGTCCTTTCTAGACTTTCTCGATTAGAGACAATAAATGTAGATCTCAAATACAGATTTTTTTTAATTTTCAAGAATTTCTGATGAAAAATGGTGGTAATGGTTAACTATTTCACAAAGTCTTGCTTTTTTTTTTCTCATCTCTATGACATTCAATTTTCAGTCACAGAGGACGAAAAGACACCAGAAAATATCGAGAAATTTGTCTTAATTTCTTAAAATCATTCCCCAAAGTTCTCCATAAATCTTGACTTACATGGGAATGTAATCCAGTTGTTGGAAATTGAGTAAAAATATCACAATACTCCCTTATTCTCCCCATATTGTTTAGATGTATTTCACTATCTAGAAATGTAAAGAAAATACAAAAGTGTCTTCACGTTCAATAAGGAACACAGCCTTACAAAGCTACACAGCTTTGTTTTGATGTAGCTCCAGGTATATCTGGTATCTATATTTTCTCACATGCAGACAGTATTTACCAGTGTTCGTTAATACTTTTTCTACTTGCTCATATGGGAATGTGCGAATCGTTCTACTGAATAACACAAAGGAGAGCTAAGATACTGTCATGTTCCCAGACTTCCTTAAAGATACATGCCAGGCGTCTGCGTTAGGCAACGATGAACTTTCTCGGGTTCTTGTCAAGGTGAGGTTGAAGGTGATGAAGGCACACCCACACTTATCCACAGGGTATGATGTAACCCCAGAGGGATACAGTTGTCTAGAAGAGTGACGTATGACTGGACTCTTGGCTCCGCCATGAATTACATCCAGTCTGGAGATGGATAGAACATATAGGGCCAGGCCCGCTACCGACTCCTAGCCTTGACTTCTTTTTTGTGCTCCTTTTTTTGCGTTATCACCCACTTGTTATCATCACGCAGGGTTCGGTGACACATGCATCCACACGCTGTTGGAAAATCACTTTGCCCTCAGCTATCTTTAACCTCAGTTCTCACTCTCATTTCTTGTCACCCCGCTCTACTCCATTCTCTATACTTTCCTTTCCTTTCCTTTCTTTTTTTTTTTTACTCCCCTTTCATTCATCACTCCCTTCACGTCCCTGAGGCTAATGTCATTTCCTTCAGCAGTGATCCAGCACTCCTGCTCCGTCTGTATCCTGTCCCTCCTCCTCCTCCTCCTCCTCCTCCTCCTTCCCCTCGTCTTCTCTCATCCCATCACCCTTCTCTCTCTCTTCCTCTCTCTCTCTCTCCTGATGGAGCAAAGATTTCCTCCGCCCTACGACTTGTCAAACTATCAACTGCTCACTCATTGCGTGCCATCTCTCTCTCTCCTGAGCTGACAAGCCACCTAACTCCAGTCTATCTCTGAGTAGATTAAAGGGGACGCATTATGCAAAACTGACTTTTTCATTGCTTTAGTTTGTATAATTGCGTATACCGGATACGCAATTATACAAACTAAAGCAATGAAAAGTGTCTAAAGTATCAGTTTTGACCACAAAGTGAATGTTTAGTAAATTGCCATAGTCAGAAAATGTGTCTCTGAGCTGGCGGTTTTGAGCTCTGTCTCCTTATAACATACCAAGGTGGTTGATTTGCATAGCCCCGCCCCTGCCACCAACTCCCTATAGCTTCCTCCATTTTCTCGACCTCACTTGTGTGCTACAGCCTCACTTCTACGTGTCCACCGTAAAAGCCAAACAGCCCAGACATGTACGTTTTCACCACAGTTTGTTGTCCCACACTTAACAGTTGCCATGGTCACGTGAGACCGTTCTGCCTGGCAGGAAGAGGTGGGCGGGGCAAGCAGAGCTCATTAGCATTTAAAGGGACAGGCACTTAAAACTCAGCATTCAGGGCAGAGCTGTCTCATTCTTTCAGTTTTTCTGACCAAATCATGTTAATAACATTAGTTTTTAGACATCAAAGATGGAAAAACGAGCATAATTTGTCTTTTTTCTCACGCCACCTCGTCATCCCTGTCTCCTGTGACAGCACTGACGGGCAGCCCACCCTCCTGCCGCCGGAGCAGGTGCAGCAGCTGAACACGCGCTCCACGGCCATGCTGAACAGTGTGCAGCGCCTCTTCTCCCACCACATGATCCAGACGTTCGGCTGCGACTACTCCACCGGCGGCGTCACGCTCGAGGCCCTGCACGGGAAGCTGCGCACCTTCCTGGAGCTGCGCACGGACGACGGGCCGCGACACGACACCTATCTGATCTTCTACAGCGGGCACACGCACAAAGGCACCGGCGCCTGGGCCCTGGCTGGTGAGGACTCCTGCTCACATAACTTCAGTAGATAAATTAGGAATTGCCCATCATGAAAGACAGTTGAAAAAAATATCTGGTCTGGGAATTGAAGGCTTGTATTCCAATTTCCATGGCACTCACCCTGCAGTATCATCCTCCAAATTCTCACAATGAACACACATACACAATCACAAAGGCAATACATTAACCCTGGAAATAAGCAAAACCTAAATATCGCAATAAAAAAAACTTGTAATTGAAACACCTCTCAAATATTTATAAACATTTTACCTCCATGAGGTGGTTTCAGATGTGACGTTTAAAAAAGTGTAAGGGCGATTTACAGGTAACAGGGTGTATGGGGACACATGCCCAGTTCTCTTTGAACAAGATGGTTCAGTATGTGTGGACAGAGGACACTGAACTTGGAAACCATGGAAATGCAAAATGTTTTCTTACTTCCTCAACGTTGCTGTCTCAATGGAAGAATCTTATGAGAATCACAGCTCATTCACAAAACATCCTTCAATGGAAATTCATTGCAACTAGAAAAGTAAGAAAAGGAGAAGATTTTTATTTTGCCAAAAAATTAGAAGTCAGGTTCATTAGGTGACTGGAACCTATTGAAATTAGCTGTGTTGTACATAATCCCTATTTACACACGATAAGTGGTGTTGATGATGAAGTTAAGGTATCTAAAAAGAACTGCTCATAAAGTGATACGATCGTCAAAGTACCTGACTAAATAGTGGAATATGGCAAAATCTGAGGCCTTTATAACTTATTGCATTAGTTACAATCAGATTTGAGTCCGATGTTTGTTGAATTTAACATGGCTGCAAAGTACGCAGCACGCAAGTGGGTTTTCCAGAGCCGGAGACCAGGTGTGGGTTTCTGGCGCTCCGCTGTGACACGAGCGTTCCCTCGACACAAATGAGAATCGCAGCAGGTTAACACCGTGTCAGCGCCGGCTCTTCTGCTCAGAGATTGCTTGACACATTATCTCTGCGCGCCGCCGCAAACAAGGCGAGGGAGAGGGAGAAAAAAAAGATCCCCCTTGAAAAGATAATCACTTCCCTGCCTCGACATCCCGAAAGGAGGTCTTCCCGTCAGAGTTCAGCACGTGACGGTACGTGCTTTGAAAGAAGGTGCTTGTTATGGCAGAGATCCATATTGGGAGCAGCCTCTGTATTTAAATCACCTGCTCGCTCTGATTTCCACATTTCCGAAGAGTTTGTCATCGCTCTGATCACCGCAGCGGTAGTGCAGCTGCACTGCTCCTGAAACAGCCTGTCGAAGGTGTTCAGGCAGGCGGCTTGTCTCCGTGGCCTGCGCCGGGTCTCGTCTCGCTCTCCCCATCTTATTTATTTGCAATAAATGATGATGCAGGACATCTGTAGGCGAGGTGCCACGGCTCCGAGTCGCCATCTGGAAAACGCCGTCTTTGTGCGGCTTACGTGGCTGTGAGGACAGCAGTCAGGCAGGACAGCCTGTCCCAGAAGTGCTAGCTGACAGGTTTGATCCCTGTGAGGCCACCGTGTCCATCAGCAGCCATGTGTCGTTCAGATGTCCTTGAGCATCCTCAACAGCCTCGGCTTCGTTGAATAATGACCGTCTCTACAGACAAAGATGCACAGCGGGCCCAAAACATCATCACATCCTCATTCATATCAACGTTTGGGATATTAAAATGAGACTTGAGTGTGACACTAACCATAGCCACCCTCACCTCATATACCCGCCTCCTTTCAGATGAGGGTAGCAGCTCCTCAGTCTTCCTCAGAATCTGCTTCTTCTTCCGGCTCAAAATATTAGGCTGGATGTGTACGTGCTTCACCTAAAAATAGGATTGTAAAAGGTTCTTGTAAAAGCTGCTTCTAAGATAACTACACCCATCAACCATTCTAGATCCAGTTTTCCTCATATGATGAACATGAAACCAATCTTTACAGAATGATCACACAAAAACAAAGGATGTTAAAGGAGTTTGTGAAATAGTATCTAGGTTTTTCTGATGAAGCCAGGTTGCATAGCGCCATAGCTCCAGGGAACCAGGGCAAATACTCCATTCAACCATTCTAGGTCCCATTAGGAACAGGAGAAATTTTCCTCATTCCTCCCCTCTGTTGCTGCAGGTGGGGACAGCTTCCAGTTCCTCCAGCTGCTGGAGCTGTGGAAGGAGAAGAACGCCGGCCACTGCTCACGCCTCATCGTGGTCCTGGACACGGAGAACTCGCTGCCCTGGGTGAAGGAGGTTCGAAGGATGGAGGGCGTCTACGTGGCCGTGCAGGGGGCGGAGCTCTCCGTCACCAGGGTGGACCCGGAGGCCGGCGAGATCCCCTTCCTGGGAGACTTCACCTCCGAGTGGGTGGAGTTCAACTGCAACCCGGACAGCGACACCCAGTGGTCGGAGAGGGGACGGACGGTCACGGCGGCGTACGGAGTGTCCAAGCGCTGGAGCGACTACACGCTCCACCTGCCCACCGGCAGCGACGTGGCCAAGCACTGGAAGACCCACTTTCCCAAAGCGACGTATCCCATGGTGCACCTGTCCAACTGGTGCTGCGGCCTCAACCTCTTCTGGTTCTGCAGTTTCTGCCTACGGTGCTTCCGGAGGTGCAAGCTGGCCTGGTTCCCACCGGCCGTACTGGACACTGGGCAGGGCATTAAACTGGTGCACTCTTAAGAATGTGGGATTTTGACTCGGGTACTTTTGTTTTTTTAACAGTGGGACATATGGGGTTTGAATGGAAAGGGAAAAAGATAACCTAATCACCTATGATGCCAAACTTTACCTTTTAAAAGGTGGCCTCCCGTGGGGTTGTTCCAGCTCCTCCCTGAAGTATTTTAGCATCGTGTTAAAGTGCTTTGATGCAGACTTTGTACCGGTAAAACTTAACTCTTATATTATATAATGTAACCCAGAATGAGGGAGCTGAAAGCCAAACAAAATAACCTCTTGCTTGCTTTTAAAATGTGGATATCCTACATTATTAAGTACATGACAATGGTTACGAGATAAGATTTGGAAAAGACCAAATGGTGTATTTTATGTTGCCATTATTTTTGGGGGGGGAGAATGTATTATGTTTTTGCATACTGGTATTTTTTGTTAACTTTTTTCAGCATCATGCCTTAAAGTGCCTCGGAAATGGGTTTGAAATATATATATATTTTTTTTTTTTTTTCTTTTGGTTTTGCCTCGCCTCTTATTTATATGTAGCTCACAATCTGAACTTCAAGCTTTTCAATGGGAGAGACAAAATAATAATGTGAACTTCAGTTATGGGACCAAGATGCCAACTTGATTAATTCTGGGAGAGAAAAAAGGAAATGTGCATCAGCTATGAGGCGGTAAGAGTTCACTAGGTAGTTGCCCTGTATTACGCTTCGTGCTTCATGTTAACATGAACCTAGTGGAGCTGATGAAGTCATTTGTGACACGTTTTACGTCCTGTAGCTGTTGTAAATTGATGAATCAAGTAGCTGCCCCTGACGCTTTTAATTCTGGTACAGTGACAATCTGTTCATTCTCCCAAAATGTCCCCGAACTTGCTGCCTTAAAGTTTTGTGTTGCCCAACAGGTCAAGTGGCGTTCTCCACATGTGATTTTTCCCTCACTTGTGCCTCACTGAGTTTATGCCTGGGAAAAGAAAAAAATTAAACTTATGGAATGACTCAATATGCCGCGTGTGGTGTTCATTTTGTGAGAAACAATGGGGAAAGAATGCAAACACGTGAGGGTTTGAGAAAATGGAAGTTAGCCGGGGCTCATTTATCATCAAAGATGAGCAAACATGCTCCGGTCTGTGGAAATGGTGGCAAATATTAGCACTGTGAGCTGAAAGAGGGGTGGGGGGGTGACAGGACCATTCATGACACAATATCTAGGGCGTACCAAGCCCCCACCCTGCATGATGTCACCCATTGGTTTGCAAATGGTCGTTTATGAAGCCAGGAGTTTCACTCTCACAGGGGGCTGCCATCTTGCTTCTGGAGCCAGTAGAAACCATATTTGGATGAGAGGGTAGGGATGGAGAGGAGTGACTGGTGGATATAACCGTTCACCTTTGTCATCCTCAACACTCCGCCCGATCCATATGATCCATACTGGCTTTCTGAGTTAAATGAGGCTCCCCTGCTAACCAAATGGACACGTCCATATTGATTCATGTCTTCAAGCTCTAATCTCTTATTAATGTAATGCAATGTGCAAATTGACCACCAGATCGCACACTGCCACTGAAGCTGTTGAAGTCGGTGTGAGTTGAATGAGTCTGAATGATTGAATGAGTATTTCATGATTGAAAATGACATTTCTTTTGACTAGGTGTTTATGTGACTACATACATGTGTTTTATGAAGTCTGCGGGGCGCACCCACACTGGGCAATCGTACCATACAAAATACATACCATACAAGTTTGGCAGAAATTTTAAGGATCATTTACTTATTTGTGCTTATTAGTGTCTCACCTTTCTTTTTTTTGGAGGGGGGGGGGGGGCATGGGGGAGGGTGCTTGGACATCATGAATAAGGAGAAACAATAAAAAAAAAAAACAGCATGAACCGTGACGACCTTTAGCTCGCTGTTGCTTAGGTGCCGTAAATACCGAGCCATTAGCCCGTGGACGGCCAGCCGAGTATCCGCGGTGCAATTAGCCAAAAAGAGACAAGTATAAACGCTGTCCCGCGTGGGCGCGCTCTCCATCGCGCCGGCAGCCCGCGAGCCACGGTTACAGCCAAAGTCAGGGCCTCGTGTATATGGCGGGAATCATTTATGAGAATATTAGATTACGGGCCAGATTCATCTCCTAAACTGGATTAGGTAATAAAAGAGTCAGCCGCCGCCTCTTAGGCCCTGCGTGGATGTGCTGAGTCAGAGCCCACTGCGCTCACACGCACACACACACACACACACGCATCTACACAGATACATGGGTAGACACAACCGCATGCACCAATTCTCCACTGCCTCCCTGTTCCCCCACAGCTGAGTCCCTCGTCTGGCGGTAATTACAGCCTGTCATGGGGCGTTACCTTCTAATACAGGCAAAGTGATGTGCCCGACGCTCGCTTGCAATTTATTTGGGGGGAATAAATGTGCTTTTATAGCCCGCGTTGAATCTTAGCGCTGGGACTGGAGCAAGCAAAGTGCATCAGCTGTGCCGCTATTGTTGTTTTTTCAAAAAACGTCTGAAAGCGCAGCAGGGGGGATGGGGGGGGTGGCGACAATTTTAGGTCTGTTTTTTTTTTTTTCTCTCGAACTTCCTTAAAGCATGTTTTGTGCCAGCTGTTTGCTGTTTAACCAGAAGTCTATTCATTATCATCTTAAAGAGGGTCTGAACTCTACTCATAAGATGTGTGGTTTGTAGTGATTTTTTTAAGTTAAAAAGAGCTACGTCTTTTTATTCTTTCTTTTTTTCTTTCATTTTTTTCTTTTTTTTTACAGCCTGCATCACTTCTAAAACACAGTGGCACCCAGCAGGCATTCCCTCTTAGTTAAATGTACCAGATATATACATAAATGCTGAATGTCCTCTTTTCTCTTCCTCTCCTGGAGCAGAAGGAATAATGGGATGAGAGATTACAGATGCAGCGCCGTCGCTTGTTCCAACTTTCGTGCCCCGCTTTTCAGGAGACCCGCTCAGCGCGGCTCGCAGTGGGTCCGACATTGAAATGTCAAAGCCATTATCTCAAATTACAAGGGCTGAGGATGCATTTAGCGGCCGTTTAACCGTGCAACGCTCCCTACTATGCAGACAATCATTTGGAGGCTGCCCAACCCTGCCTGTTCTCAGGCATCCCTTCTGTCGTAGCACTTTCTTTGAAACCTATACGGTCATTTAATACATGATAGTGCGCTTCAAACGCTGCGTTATTTGGCAGGATCCTGCCCCACATGATGAGCCCCCTGAATCCGTGCACTCAGATATTACACGCTGAGGGTTATGTACAATACATGTCTGTCCAACCATTATCTTTCCCGCTTTGTACCAAGAGGTGTCAGAGAGGTCTTCTCTAGTCTTATCTCCTCTCCATTACGGGAAACACACACACACCGTTCACTCTCTAATTGACCTACATATGTGTACAGAGAAAGGCCCCTGGTTCGACTCCCAGGGACGTTCTTGCTGTGAGGAAGCAGAGCCAACCAGCCATTCACAGTGAAACATACGTATTCTATAATTTCCTCTGAAAAAAAAAAGAATAATACACAGCTTTAACTGCAAGGCTAAATTTTCGATCTCCCTGACATTCACCTCTGAGATATAGGCTGATATAATATAAGCCAGGATGTATAGATCTTCAAGAGAAGATTTTTTTTTTCCATGGTACAAAGGGTTGAAATGACTAAGTCCAAGGATTTAAAAGCTGATGCAGAAAGGGGAAATGGAGTGAACCCTATATTGTAGCCTACGTTATTGCTTATGCCTGTGGTGTATAGCAAGATAAAAGGAATGCTATACATATGCTATATAGGCAGGACAAAAATCAATTTGCTGTCTTATCTAGGTGAAGCATTTATGTGGAACACTTTATGCGGAATGTAAATACGTGCAGCCCACACGAGGCTCAGAACGTCAGAAGGACTGAATGTGACTTTTTCCAGTTGTGTCATTATCAGTATGGATAGCAGATTTTGAATCCTTAATCAAACGTCGCTGCTCTGGATGTTGGCTCTTGTAAGCAGCCAAATATATTTACCATGAGCCAGATGATGCAGATACGCTTGATTCAATTAAAAGTGTAAATGGGAAGCTAACGAGACTGCCGGCACTGTGGGATCGGGGGTTTGGTAATTAGCTTTGTTGTCACAGTCGGGTTGAGCCGGGACAGAGCTCGGCTGAGCTAGGCTCGTGGAACAGATGAGTTTCCCAGTCTGAGCTCACAGCTGGGGAAACCACACAGCTTCAAATTTAGCCGGAGCTGACTCCTCCCGCTCCAGGGAAATATCTTTGGATGTCACCTGGGAATTTGACATGGATGGCTGTACCATTGCAACACTAAGAACAGCTTACACACTTGGTAGAGTTGCTCCAAACACAGCCTGTTTTAGTGTTATTTGTTGAGTGGTGTCACATTTCACTGATGCAGCTTCTTCGCCAAATACTGAAATTTTACTTTACTTGATGGTGTTATAATCTAAATATATCACTTTTGCGTATGATGTTTATGATATGAGTGTTTGCCATGTTAGCTAGATAAGCGTAAACTTTTAACCAAAATTAATATTAAGAAATGGTGACCAAAAGTACATGAACAAGTAATTGCAGTAATTGTCACTTTAAATTGTGATACTCAGTTGTATCCCTGTTGAAAAATACCTTTTATAAAGTTTAAAAAAGTTTCTCTCATAGATCCTTAAGTTGTACAGACCTTCTGTACAGTTGAGGACAGATGCATAAGAAATAAACACAAGGTACGTACTTTTGTTGCATCCCATCATGAAGTCTGTAATCTTTTACTTCTACAGAAAGTGACATTTTGGGAAATGTGCTTTAGCCTTATAAATTGCTGTGCTGGTACTTCACCTTCCGGATACAAGAGTGGTATTAATCTTGTTTAACTCTCTGTATGATAACGAAGTGTGCTCCCTGAAAATGAAAACTATAATGTGAGGAGAATACGTTCGATTTGTGATTTTATTTACCTCTCTGCATGTGTTACGATCAGTTTGAGTGGGACAAAGGCAGACCCAAGTTCAGGTTGAGTATCCTCATGACACTGTTTATTGAGCAGGATATGAAGTCAGACAGAGAGGCAGGCCTGGCTCCCTGTGCTGCCTCTCTGTAGACTCCCGTCCTACCTCGAAACTCTCTCCAGCTGATGCGGCACTGATGCATGACTCACCTAAACCTGCTCCTGCGATCTCCTTCCCCCGTCTGCGCTGCCAGTAAGTGGGTTATGGAGCCGCAGTGGGGGTCTCTTCTCAAGCGTGACATAACAAGGCACTCAGGCACAGGCCCGAGATATACCTGTTTACTGCCTGTAACAAGTCGTCATCGGGCTTTAAATGTAGCTCAGGCGCTGGGAAAGGCTGGGTTGCTGGGGGATTAAGGGATGGCTGCTTCACAAGATGATAGATTTACAAGAGGTCTTTTGCTCTCCTGCATGTCTGTCAGGGACTGGGTTTATTTCTGTGCTTGTATAGAAACTGTTTATCTGGGTGTGTGTGTGTGTGTGTGTGTGTGTGTGTGTCTGCAGTGTGTTGTACAGAGCATCCTTTCAACTGGAGATACTTTCAGAATTTAACCCTCCTGTTGTGTTCGTTTCAGGTTGCTTACCTTTTTGTTCCTGCTCAAAAATAGCCAAACTATTTCGGATCAGTATAATTCTCTAAAAATACGTAATTATCATCTTGTGTTGGGTTAGGGTTAGGGTTAGGCATCAATGACTTCAGGTTACACACCTCAATATTATTTTAATCGTAAACTAAACTTGCACTATTTATCACAGAGTAGTCCATTTCAGTGTTAAACAGCTGTTTTTGAAAAATGTAACTAGAGATTCTCATTGGTCGAAGTCATCGTCATCCAAGGAGTTGTAGAGTTGTGGGACCCCAGGACTGTTGGCAAACAGGCCCAGTATTGTTAGCAATGCAATCCAATGCTACGCTAACAGCTATGCTAACAACTCCACATATGAAATCCAGTTGCCATGGCTGTACAAATTCAAACATAAAACCGGAACTGAACTGAAACTGAGTAACCTTCGATAAATGGTGCAATATGTTCGTTACAGTCAAACTAATGTGTAAATAATGTCTTTTCTAAAGGAGCGAAATGTGTGACCCAGAGTCACTGAGGCCCACAGCCCATGAATACCAAATGAAAGCTAAAAACAGAATAGATAATGATGACGTATGTTTTATCAAAGATTTATAATCATAAAATGGTTTTGCCTGGTGTATAGAAGTTCAGTAAATTGCACAAAAAAACGGTAGAAATTCTCCAAATCCTTTTGGAACGTCTATATAAAGTCATGCAAACTGTGGTATGTTTTTATCCAAGAGAAAACATTTAAATCACTGTGGTACACAATACAAAAAAACACAATAGGAGGGCTAAAACTATGACCTTTCCTCTGAGGCGGAAAAATTCATGGAGGTGGTTTAAGTGGAGATTGTACTTGAAATTACATGGGGATCTGTTATTGTGAAATGAGCCGTAGCCTAAGAACTTCCACGATTATGCACAATCTTGGACAATAATTCATTACTGGCGCACGCAACGCTTGCCCCCAATCCTGCTGGTATTTGTGATTGTGTTTGCATGCAAAGAAGTCCACTAATTTCCTTCTATCTTTTTTATGTGTGTGCGTGTGCGTGTGTGTAGTGTCAGTGGAGCCCCGGGGGGTCCAGCAGGAGCTCGTTTGATTGCAGCCTCACAGCTGGCTCACGATGTTAGCCAGCCGGGCTCAGAGGGAAGTGAGGAAAGAGAGAGAGAGAGAGAGAGAGAGAGAGAGAGAGAGAGAGAGAGAGAGAGAGAGAGAGAGAGTGTGAGAGAGGGAGCATTTAGGGGGGGGGGGGGTGTAAGAGAAACCGTGGAAAAAACAAGGATGCAGCTTCAGTTTTTACTTCATCCTCCAGTGCTGCATAAAAAAAGGATGGAGGGAAAAGAGAAATATGAGAGAGAGGCAGAATGAAAGCCGGCAGGTGTGGACCCAGCGGTATCTCAGAGGTCTGCTGGAGCCTATACTAGTGTACATAGTGCACGGGGCGCACACACACATACCGTTCAATCTCTCGCTCACACCTAGGGGCAGTTCTCCAATTGACTTAAACATGAATGGTGGGAGGAAACCAGAGAAACACAGAGAAAACCCACACAGATCCGGGGAGAGCATGCAAGAGCTTCTTACCTCTTAGTGTCAGTGTTAACAAGAGCTGCAACAACTCATCTATTCAACGACTATTAATCCACTTAAAAATACTCAACAACTATTTTAATAACTGATTAGTTGATTTAGCCATTTCAGGATTTTAAGAATTTCCTGTCCTCAGCCTCTTCAACGTGAATATTTTCTGTTTTCTTTAGTCCTCTCTGACAGAACTGAGGTGAGGAGAAAACAACGTATTTCAAGGCCTTTATGAGACAGACATCAGCAATTTTCACATAATCCATTAAAAAAGACACTGACATTGACAGATTAATCGACTACAATAAAAACAGAGCTCGACTACTATTTAACCACCAATTTCACTGTGTTTCCCCCATCTCATGCCCTCTATTTAGCTCGTAACTGTCTTGGAATACACGCTACTCCCCAACACTGCATACTGTACTCTCTCTGTCTTATTTTGCTATACGCTGCGAGAAAAATGCCTCCTGTTTGTCCACACAGATGGTTTTGCCGGGGTCTGACTGTGGGATCTAAAGGCAGGCTGAAGCCCCCTGCTCATGCCGCCTCATGCTGTTGGGCAATTGGGCAACGGCATGGAATAGCCTAATTTAGAGGCAGATGACTGGATGTCCCTGCACAGAGGGGAAAAAAAACAGAGACAGAGAGGCGGAGAGACGCTGTCGAGACGATGAGACTGTGCGCGCATAGGTGGCAGCGTAGAAGAGAGGAACAGAAAGAATTGCCGTGGAGGGAAATAAAAAAGACAACAGTGTGATATGGAGGCAAAGAAAAACACACACACACACTCACGCAATCCCACCGAGGACTGCTGTCAGCCGTCGCCGTGTGTTGTGGTGTGGGGGGAATGAACCAGACTCATCTGTTTAGTCTGGAGAAATTCACTGAGAGAGGAGAATGAGAGATTTGGGGATATATGAGGAGGGGGCTGAAGGAGGCGGAGCAGCATGGGAGGAGGGAGACGAGAGGAATCCAGACAAAGAGAGAGATGAGAGAGAGAAGACGAGGAGACAGAGATGTAGGCCGTTTGTTTTGTTGGCTGTCGGGTGATGTGATGCGTTCGGGGGGGCCTGGGGGGGGCTGTTGCTGTACCTCAGGTCCAGCTGTTTCATTTTGGACAGGAGGAAGACCGCTGTCCGTCACTCATCTGTGTTCTTGTGTGGTGTTCTTTCAGCAATAGCTATAGCATGGCTGTTAGAGTGAGAAACACCTCTGTCTCTTCACATCTGTACCGTCAAAGAATTCACTGTTTGGGAAGAAATTACGTCTCAGTTTTCCATGTCTCTCGGTATAAATTAGGGGGTCACAGTGACACAATGGATGGAACTGGATGGAAAGGTTTCCTAAAAGCCAAGCAAACACACAAAGTTCGATGTAGGAACGAGATGGTTCACTTCCTTTTCAAGGTGGGTAAATAGTAAATATCGACATTCAGTCATTTTCACAAGTCCAGGTCAGTGGTTCCATGTGGTGATACTGAACCTTAAACTGCCCCTAACGTGTCAGCGTAGGAATGCATGAGTGGTTATAATCCTTGTTGAGAAGACAGACTATATAGGGTAGCCTCTGCAACCAATACTGGTACCAGGCTAAGGTGTAATTTGGAACCATTTCTTCTGTTTCCACCGGCAAAAAATAGGCCTGCCCCCCCCCTACTTTGTAAGAATAAATCCTGCTTTAAATACTGCGGTTGTTGTGTGCATTAAAATTGTATGTCAGGTATACAAGTAGCTTCTAAAGACTCTTGGTACTCATCTAAGGAAGGAAATTCTGAAGACGATGAAAAGTCCATTCAATTTCCTTCACATTCGTACCATTCACACCCCTTTTATTCACAAGGTTAAACTCCAATAATTGCGCATCCGGACTCTAATCCCTTCGCTCCCCCTGTAGAATCATCTCTTTAATTGTCTCTGAACAAAAACTTGAAAGATTCTTTGTTCTCCAATAAGACTCCCTTTAACAAAAACAATGGGCGTGCCATTGTGTCACATCCAAAAAGGGAAATTAGCAAAGGTAGCTTGTGTATTAATTGCCCCGCTGATCGTCATGAATGAAGCATGAGACCAGTCAAACTGTCTCATCACCTGAAGGGCTCATTGCATTTTAATGCACGAAATGTACGATACAAATTAAGTTTGTCTGAATAATTGAATCGTTTCTTATTCAAAACACTGAAGATTAAAAACCTTTTGTGGCGCCTCCAAGGACGCTGTCATATCCAAAAAGTGTAACCTGAACAGTTTGGGTTTCTTTGTTTTCCATCATTTTCTTGATTGGTCTCTTTGATCGCCTTCTTCTTCGACCTTTAATCTGCGGCTTTCCTTCCCCTCCTCCCCACCTCCCCATAACTGCTGCCTCGCCTCCAGTTGCTAAACTGCTGTTTCAGCCTGAGCTGTTTTAACACCCTGCCGTTGATCATTTTTGATTTAATTACCTTTGCGTGGTCCGGAGGAGCATTAGGAAATCATGACCTGATGCATATTCAATAAATTGACTTAAACAGTGAATGGAAATGGCCGTCCTATGATGCATATTTATCTGTGTGATGGGAATTGATGCAAGAATGACCTTGAGGCGTCTTCTTTCTCACTTGCAAGTGAAACAAACAAACGGAAAACCTACTGATATTAGGTCCTAACTCAAGAAAGCCTTGTGCATACTGAGGACTGCTCCGTAGACTATATTTGTTTGTAGCTGCATGATATTGCAGAAGCTATAAATAATTCACGTCTGTGAAGTACCATGTATAAACCCCAAAGGAGTCTTGGAAAGTCTTTTTTTTTTCTCCGCAGTGCTGGAACGCTGCGTGTCCTGCAGTAATGCAAATTCAGGAAGTGGAGTTTCAAATTAGACCTGACAGAACCGCGCAGACTACGAGATGAGGTGATCGGATATGTCACGGCCTCTTGCACCAGCGGATAAGAAACAAAGCGATGCGGATCGCGAACGTCTCTGACGTCTTATTTTGCAAACGTGCAGCGGTTCGCATGGTAAGAGGCTCGTCCGAATGCAGTTGACCTCACGCGACGCAAATCCAGATTTCATGTCTCGACTGTCCTTGCAACACTTCTACTTTCATCTCATTTTGTAGGGTTAGGGTTAGGTTTATCCTAACCCTAACCTTAACCCTCGCCTGTTTTTTGTTGTCTTCACTCATTCAGGACATTGACATGGTGGCCCTGTGAACTGACTAAGAACTGAGGTTCCATAGACCCCAGAGGAGTCCTGAAAACTCATTGCTTTTGTGGTGCTAGAACAACTCACGTCCAGCAATAATGCAAACTCAGGAAGCAGGAAATTCAAAGGAAAGCTCACGCAGCGGGCCGCAGGATAAAATGATCATTGGTGTCACGGCCTCTTGTACTGTCGAATGGGAAGCCCATCACAGACGTCTCTAAGGTCTCGTTTTGCGAGCGCACAATAGCTCTTTTTAATGTGAGGGACGAGAAGCTCGGCCGAAAGAGAAACGACAATATAGTCAACCTTGCATGACACAAACTCAGAGTTCATGTCGCTCTTATTGTTGGAGCGTTTCTATACTTGCCACATATTGTCACCGTAATGTGCACATTCCTCACCGGTTTTTCACAATCAACGCTCCCCAAGGTTTTCTTTTTATTCCCGCTTTCGATGAATTAAAGCCGAGCCTTGACCTGCAGAAACAAGTCTGTGTGTGTGCCGCACGATTTCTTTATTTACTCATCAATGACGTTTACCAGTGGCTAAGAGATTGAAGTTCTGGCATCAGGGACTGGTTTTTATTGCCCGGGGGGTCCTTTGTATTCCTGGCTGTCCACTGCGAAAAAGCTTTCTATTGATTGTTCCGTAGCAAGGGGGAAAAAGGGGCTCTGGAAACATGCAGCGCTGTTGAAAAGACACAGTGGCTCTCTGGAAACCTCCGTGGAAGGGACCGTGTTCATTCTGGACGGGCGTTCTTCATCTGTTCTGCTCTGTTCTGTTTTTTTTTTTTGGTCTCTGCTGCTGCTTTGTGTTTCGCCCCAGCTGTACATGCTGTAGATGCATGCATGCGCTTTGCATGAATGGACGCATGTGGTATACAGTGCATATATGTGCGTTTGCATCCGTGCCCAAATCCTCCCTGCATATAACGCTGCACCCGGGTGAACTGTGTGTTCATTCACGGGCTCGTGCTGCATTACGGAGAATTAACTGACTGAATAACTTACGCTCTCACTGTGCTAATTAAAACAGCTTGCACTCTGTCTGTGATGGTGCAGCCCGGCTAAGACTGTAATTAATTTCTGAGTGGACGATTTTTGGACACGCTGATGTTCTGAGGACCAGCGATGTCCAAAACATCCTGTGCAGCGTGGCTAAGGTACCATTCTTAAAAGTGATTAATTAACGTGGAGCCAAGCGCAAATTAATTTCTGGCCCAGTCAATAGCACAGCAGGCTTCAGGGTTTATTGTCCTTTTTATTATTTTTTTGTTGAAAGAGAGCGTGTTTGCTAATGACTGATTAATAGATTTCCTCGTTTCAAAGGCAGAGGATGAAGAATATCTTATACAACCATCTCTAATGGCATTCTTAAAAGGCTTGGAAACGTATTCCTTATAGTCTGAAAGTGGCGGATGATTAATTGAGAGACTATATGATATTCCAGCATAATATGATAAGAAAGAGAGACGCTGCCAACAAGCCGTCCATGCCAAGGGCTTTACTATCATTAGATAATGAATTTAGACGTCTTGTGTATTGCTGGACAAATAGTCTCATTTGCAGCAAAATAAGACAAAAAAATAGTATCCAGCCATGCTTGTACATATGCTTGCTCCACATGCATCAGGGGATTCTAGCACACGCCTGGCCCCAGAAAGCAGTGAGAAGAAATGTGAGGCATTACCCTGATGCACTTCCCCACACCACCATTCATTTCCATCAAGACCTGTAATAAAGCTGGTATGCTTGGCTGGAATTGCTTTCTGCCTTTCGGGTCAGTACGACTGGACTGCGGGATGGGGGAAGGGTATTTGTTTCTCATGTAAGTGCCTTTTTTTTTTTGCTTCTTTGCTCCTTTTTTTTATTGTAGTTAGCAGGGGGGGGGGCTGTGGTCAGTCACCATGCTACGGTCATATTAACAAAGTGATTTATACGTGCAGAAATCCCAGGCAGTCCTGGTAATAGAGGTTTACGACAGTGTGATAGAGCGGCCTCCTGGTGGACTGCGTTTCACACATTCCCCCCTCTTTCATGTCCCGCATCCCAACCACCCACCCCTCCCCTCTACTACTCTCCTTTTGCCACGCACAAAACATTCAATTTATTAGCAGTGTGACGTGATGAATAATGCACTCTGTCATTTTCTTTTTCACAGAGCGCTTTTCACTCCGAGCAACAGCATGACGTGGCCAAATGTGCTGTTTGTCTCCCCTCTGTCTCTCCAAGTGGGAAAACAGTGCTCAGACGTGGCAGCAAGATGAACCCCGTCCTCCCTCACTTGACAGCATGTAACTGGCACTGTCATCAAGGAGCGGCATCTCCACGTTCGATAAAGACTAACTGTCTCCCGCTTAACTTGTCATACCGCAAATATTGCATGTTTAATTTTCTAACAGTTTTTGAGGACTTGCATGTTTCTCACGTATGTCAGATTAGGGTTGGGACCTGAAACTTGAATGAGAAATGCAGCTTCCAGGTGTTCACTCAGTTCCATTCATTCATTTTCCCTGTGCTTCGAGGTCGCCAAACACACTGCCATGTTATCGCCAGCTATTTCGCTTGGTTTTTTATGAATGTCGTTGTCATTTTTGCACCAGGAAAAGTGTTTTTTTGAGACAGACCAACACCACGAGCCGGAAATTATTTTCTTTCTGTGTCTCTCCTTCGACAAAGAGACGCATTAACAGGGATGTTGCCCCTTGGTGATGGCAGGGCGGCACTGTCAGATTTTCTTCAACCCTGAGTGACAGTTCTCCGCAGTGGGAGACACAATTTGCCCAGAGAGATCATGGACACTACCAAAAAAAAGCCAGATATGCTGATCCTCCTTAACAAGACCTTTTACAGAGGATTAATCCACAGCCACTGTTGATGTTTTGCTTTTATTTGGTTACATTATGGGTTTCACTGCATTGAGGACACTTTACTTTGTATTTTAATTTACTTGTATTTTAAGTTACCATTTGTTCCTTCTTTTTTTTACTTTCTTTTCCACATGAATGGAATAAAAATTAGGAATCGAAAAGCAGTAGAAAAATTCAAATGGTCCATGACCCATCCATCCAGTTTCAGACATGAATTGTAAGAAAGGTTATCGCCAAACAGTTAGTATCCAGAGGTGAAAATCACAGCTAATCTGCATGCAGAGCTGCAGGCCGTGTGATTGGCTGCAAGGTCGGCTAATTGGTGTCTTTCATTTGTCGCCGCGCTGATTGACCCGCCTTGACATTCTCCACAATGTCGCTCCAGCTTGTCAGCCGGCTCTGGCTCCTGCTTGAGAAATCACAACCAATCATGCCGAGTTATGCAAAGAGCTCTCAGCAACAAATGTGATGAGATGAAACTGTAGGGGAGGCAGCTCAGGACCAGCCGAATCCAAATTATCAAAACTCATACATCTACATTCCTCCTCTGAGTCTGCACTTGTGGCGTGACTGCACTGATTTTTGGGACGAGCTCGCTGATGGAAGTGGAGCACTTGCAGTTTGTGCTCGAACCCTTAAAAGTGCTTTTCGATCTCGGTGAAGGGCGAGTGGTAAAATGGGTGATTAAGCAGAAGCTGATTGTCCTCTGCCTTTCGAAATATGTAAAGACAAATTATGTGCTGTATCAGCTCCCATAACGGCATTGTCATCAACATCTGTTCCATCATTAGAACACGGCACTTTGCCCATCTTTAACACACTGAGATTGGCAAACGTGAGCAAAGGCCAAGAGGTTGTCTCACAGGAACAGTTCTTTATAACCGAGTGGTGAGATTATGAATGAAAACAGGAAACACCTAGCCTTGTTTATCTTTTATGATAAACTAGGCAAGGTTAGTTTATTTGTATAGCACCATTGAGACACAATTGTTGTTAGCTCAGTTTACTAATCTAACATTTGTAGCTGCATTTCTAGCACACAGAAAAATAAACGATTCCATATGTGTATATTACATTTATCGAGACATGTCAACTGTCAAGGTATGCAGTGTATGAAGAAAAATATCTATGAGGAGTTGTTGATAGTACTATACTGAGGGGAGGTTGGTACTTTTATTCCTGGACATGGAGTCAACCTGTCAAAACACATCTACTCGCGCAATTATAGTTGTCACATTTCTACGCCGCTCAGATTGAGTTAAGAAAAGTCAAGAAACTTTCTGTTGTCTGTTCTACAAATAATCCAGTAGGACTTGTCACAATTTTGGCATCAATGCATCAAAACTACAGACAGCATTTGCAACCATCTCTAACAAGTCAAAGTGAAAGCTCCATTTTTAGGGACCAAAAGTTGTGAGTGGATAAAAGGCCAGAACCCAAAGCTATGTTTTAAAACTGTGTGGACTGGGCCTGGGACTCCACTCACACAATTGCAACAAAGTGGGACAATCACACAGATGCCAATCAATGAGTCTGAACATGTCCAAACGGTCCTGAGAAGAGGTTCACAATCAAGTCCAACCAAGCGAAAACATCCGTGTTGATTCACCATGTCTGCAAAGGGGGAAAAATCAACACAAATCCGCCGAAAAACCTGTGGCACAGTTTGATCAAATTCATTCATTTTTCGCATACAACTGTGTCTCTTTGTCATTTTTCACCTGCCCACCGACTGCTCTCTGTGTGTTACCAGCTCCAACTCGTCTCCTGAGCTGCCGCTCGCCTGCGCACCTGCTCCCCATTACTCATCAAGCCTCAGTCCAAATAATCCCAGACTCAGAGACCCCACTCGCACAGGACACACGTCCTGTTTCTATTTGACGTTATGGTCCGCTGAGCTTTCTGTCACACGGAACATTTGTATTTCTTTCTTTTCTGATCGTTTTGGGTCAGAGTAGCATTGTTTGCCAGTTTACATGACTACAGCTGTCTGACGCCAAACTGGGTGTGTGAGAAATTACAACATAATTGTCTTTCTTTACCTTTAAAGAAAAATTGCAAACAGTGGCTCTACTTGAGTTTCAAGACTGTGTCCTCCCTGGGAAATCTGTGATTGGGTTTATGATTCACTGTGCTATGGGTATTTGTAGCTGCATCCTCCAAAACGCTGTGCACAGACTAGGAAAAAAAATCTAATCTATAGTGATATCGCTCAACATACTGTCGAATGTTGGTGTTCTGGCTGTTTTTTTTTGTTTTGTTTAGTTTTTTTTCGTAGCCGAGGAAGTGTCTCTGAGTGATGGAAAAGGCCTTCACTGCAGAGGCTCTGGAGTTAGAGCTGTCCTGGGCCACAGGGAGTGGATTGCCTATTTGTTGCATCAGTGGTTTAGCAGTCGCAGAGGCGGGCACGGGGAGCGGATGCAAGGCCCTGGAGGAAACCATAGGCTCCAAACTTTGTGGGAGCAGTTATTGGATTTTTACAAAGTGGCTCTGTGGACATGGGAGACAGACGGTCGGACGGAAATTGTGCGTGTTTGTGTGCATTAAAAACAAAACAAAAGAATTTGAACGGACCATTAAAGTTGGTATCTTCAAAGGCATAATGTGTACGACATGGTGGTATTTTTATTATTTTTTTGTTCAAATGTAAAACTAACCAGACATTATTAAGAGAACACTTCAGACAGTGCATCAAAGACGTCTATGTTTTGCGCTGCAGGGATACCTTGTTTCGCAATACCACTTTGTACCTCAAGAGTCGATGTGCTGATATACGTGACGTCCACGAGCAGTTTTGTTTCGTCTTACCAATGTAAAAAAAAGTCTACACTGGATATAAAAAAACATAAAAATGAGTACCCTACGTGTTCTGGATTCAAGTTTATATGCCTGTTGACGAGCATAGTGAGCAGCCGTTATTGGATTGGACTTGTACATTTACTGGCCCTTTTTTCATATGATTTCCAGTCTCCTCGCTGAGGTGACACCTAAGGTTAATGGGGAAATGCCCGCACTTGTTAAGCACATCGGCAATGACCATTTGCAATCAGCGCTCACATAGTGCATATCCTCCGGGGCTCCACAGTCGAAGTGGAATTCATCTAACTTAAAGCAGTGGCCAGAGGATGTTTGCATCGACGGTAGCGGGTGGTATTCGGGCCAGATGGCATACCAGGACAAATCCCAGTGGGGAGTCGCACTGGTGGGCCAATGGCCTGTCAAAACAGCATCTTTAGAGGCAGCGCACAAACCCTTGTTATTGATCGAAATTCTACGTGAATTGAGAAAACCGATGAGCTGCTAATGCCCGAGGAGCTCTGACCACCGGTGCACACCGCTCACCTCCCTGGCCTGCAGCCAGCTTTCATCCAGCCCGCAGCCACAGAAAATCTAATACAGATGACTTCATCATTTTTGCCTGGTGACCTTTTCTGGCATCCTTTTCCACTCCCCCCATTTCTCCTCCTCCGCACACTTACACTCCTCCTATACAACCTTCCCACCGTCCCCGCAGCTCTTTAAATGCCCTCCCTGCCGGTGTCTATCTCGCTGTATATCTCTCTCACCTTGCCCCCACCTCCTCTTCCTCCTCCTCCTTCTCCTCCTTCCACCAACACACCTCCTCTCGTCCTGGCTCGCCGCAACCCCCACCCCTCCCTCCCAAGGGCGTTTTTCATAGCGAGGGTGAAACGTAGCTTCAAGGTTAAGTGAGGCACACGTTTGTGCCTCTGAAAACTCTGCTGAGTCGCACCGGTCGCCTCCGCCGTTCTTCCCTGGCAGCCGCGGTGATCACGTCTCATCCCAAAAAACCCAACGGGTCCTTGGCGGCCGCCGCTGCCGCAGGCCAGCGTGAGCACGGCCAATCAATAGGCTTCAATGTGTCGCCTGCTGGCGTCCGTGAATGAAACTCAATTTTATTTCTGCAAGATTGTGCATTTATTAGATGAACATATATCGATGGCGGTACTGGAACGGCGCTCCTCTTCAGCTTGCACGCCGGCCAGATCTGGTTGAACGGCAAAAGGTCGTGATGCGTCGAAAGTAGTCGAATCAGTGTTTTCATAAGGACATCACCCCGGCCTGGCGACCAACCCCGGGGAGGACTGGGCTGTTTCCTCTCTGATTATTCTCGAACAGTGCGTCCCCCACGCCATCATTTGATGTTTTCTCCTCAATCCTTTTAGCCGGAGTTTGTTATTGTCTTTATGGGCTTGACTTTTTAACCTCTACACTGCATTACTCCCTCACCGAGGTCATGTAGGTCAGTGATTCCCAACAAGGGGTACTTACAGTACAGCATCCCACCAGGGAAGATTGAAGAGGACTAATGCAAGTGTGTACCTACATAAATCCACCTCCTGACTCAGCAGCAGGCAGACAAGTCAATGCGATGTGTACAGTAAGAGGACTTTCAGGTGTAAAGGTTATCTAAAAGTGGACTAATGAATACACGGGTGGGTTAGAAAGCCTAATTGTTGAGTATTTATCCACAATTCTGAGGCTTTTAATCATGGCAAAGCTAAATGTAGAGTGTACACCGTTCAAGTGTTGCACAAATGGTTGAAAGAGGAGGTCAAAATAAATAAATAAATATATTGAAACAGTAGAGCTAAAGTAGCACTGTTGAATGCGTGATTAAATAAATACATAGATACAATCTGACCGAAATTTTTACTCCTATTTTAAATTCAGGTCAAATGAATACATAGAGAGGAAAAGCTTGGCAAGTACTGATGACAATGGGATCTTTTGTGTCCTTTGGGTCTCAGGGACATAGACCAATTGCATGTCTGTTTGTGTGTGTGTGTGTGTGTGTGTGTGTGTGTGTGTGTAGGAGAGAGACAGAGAGAGAGAGAGAGAAAAGGGGAACACTGAGCCAAGTCAGAAAATAAAGCAATAAGCAAGGATCAGGTGTTCCTCTCTCATCACTATTTGAATTGGGGCACTTCACAGGCTGAATAATCAAGGTATACATAAAACACACACACACACACATACACACAAAGAGCTGAGTTTACATCATTTTTGGGGACATTTGGGGACGACTTACCCTAATTTCTTCAAATATTACTAAATACTAGTATGCATACACACACACACACACACACACACACACACACACACACACACACACACACACACACACACATACACCAGGTGAACAATCAGTAGACTTGTTCAGTAGAGGACTCTCTCCACCTACTCTATCCCTCTTGGGCCTTTTCAAACAGAAATGCTCTCACAGCAAAGATGAATGCACCGCTTTTCCTCTCTTCTTGACCTCCTCCCCAAAAACACACACACACACAGATGCAAAACTGTTTTAAGTTTTTTTTCTCAATTCAGCCTTCAACTGTTCCTGCCCTCCTCTTCTCCACTCAGCTCACTCTTGTCTTTCTGTCTCTTCCTCTCACACATACACACACCCTGTCCTGTGCAGCCCCAGGGATGAGGTCGGGTGATTTCAAGGTTTTTGGGAGCAGATCATCTATGTTTACTGGCTCCAGCACACCAGGTGCAAGGCTTTACTTACAGCTCCTGGGGCTGATGTTCACCTCTCGGAGGGAGGTGTGCAGAGACTTAGCTGGATGATTGGTGGAAGCAGCTTCTGACGAAACGCAGCCACGTGATTCTACATTCCCACGAAATCCCAGTTGAGATATCCTGGTTTCCTCCGGTTGACTAATTTCTAGTCCAAAAACATGCGTATCTGGTCTGATTGGAGACTCTAAACTGCTCCAAGGTGTGAGTGCAAGTGAGTGATTGGTGTGTGTGTGTGTGTGTGTGTGTGTGTGTCCTCACATCAACTCACATCCTCATGTAGTTAGCTTGTAGCATGTGGCTTGTAGCTTGTTTCTTGTATCAATTCTGGTCATTCTGCAAAGTTTGCGATACGGAATGGGCCTCATCACACAACTCCCATATATTTGATCTTCACAGCAGGTTACTCCCGGTGTAATTTTTCATTAGACTTGCGATTTCAAAGCAGAATCACATCTGAGAAGTTCATGCACCAGGACGAGCAAACTGGAATGTACTGCAAATGCAGTGCCGTGCAGTGTAATTTCACCTGAGTGGAGATGTTGCCAGCTCTCTCCCCCATTTTTTTTTTACTTCTTCTTTTTTTTTTTTTTGATGTGTAAATTTCTCTGCTTGGCATCCTCGAGAGCTCACTATTACCCAACAGCCATCTGTCTTTGGCTGAGATACGCGCAGATCAATTTTATCGAGGTTCATATTCGGCGTTGAGGACAACCTTGAGACCAACACGCCTGGCGATGCGGCGCTCCACAGGAGGCTCCATAGTCAGCTGAGGACACAACCACTGAGTTATTACTTTCATATGTGGGAGGAAGAGGAGGAGGAGGAGGAGGAGGAGGAGGAAGTGAGGGTGGAAATGAGTTACAGACTCAGAACTCCCCTCCTGTCCTCGCTCATTTTCATCTCCAAATTACCTCGCTCGGCCTCGGCGCGCAATAACTGTAAATCACAGCACGGAGAAGAAATGATTTTGCTATTTCTAAAGGGCACGGAAGCCATGGCGGTGAATAACAAGGTACAACGTGGGATCAAAGAAGAACCCGAGGACTAATTAGAAAGCATCAATAATGAGTTGCGCGGGGGGCTCGGGGTTCACGGCCACCTGTCCAGAGGTTAATAGATGAAGGGAAACTCGTCCCGCTGACATCCCATTGACACCGACGCTCATTGTCTCTGAATATGCAACGTATTCATGAGCTCTCTCGTCTCTTTGGCAAAATGGGAAACAGATGATCTGAATCACATTTACAAGCGCCGTCGTCGTCTTCGTGGAGTGGACGAGAGACAGAGAGAGAGAGAGGGGGAGCGAGAGAGAGAGAGACGCAGTCAGAAACCCCCTCTTTTGAAGCCCAGTGTTGTTTTCTCAAGACGTCAACCCCAATTCCCCTCGTGAAGAGCCGTTGTCATGGCGACCTATTGACTGGCCGAGGGGAGGGCTGGGCGTGCTCAACATCTCTTGTCTTAGGGAATGAGGCAATGTGACAGCGCTGACTGGAGATTATATCCGTTACATCCCGCGACCGACATTTCCCGGCACCTGAAAAACGTCACAGAGCAAAGATTTTTTTTTAAATTATTTATTTATTTTTCTCGATTGAAGCGCATCCTCCTGGGCTTCCTGGCAGGGGCTGGAGAGAAGCACCTCATCAACCTGATTTTCATAATGTGATTATCCTTGTTGATTTATGCATAAGACACGAGATATGCTCCTCGGTTCACTTATTAGTCGGGGAAATGCAAATCGATCGGATGTGCAGTTCGGTAAACTTTGTTTCAACCTCATTTTCCCCTGTCTGCGCGTACGGCACAGACAGACGGTCTTACTCGGCGGATTAGGACAGTTTAGAGGGAATATCTCTCTCAATAAGGGATGAAGATGGATCAGCATGCTGCTCTCACGCAACGCGTGTGTGTATGTGTGTGTGTTTTTACACAGACTTTGACAGTGACATGGGCGCACAGGCTTTTAGAAGTATCCAGATCCCATTCTGTACTTAAAAGTAGCCTTAAAATTCTTATTTATGTAAAAGTGCCTATAGTAAAAACATAAAAATGCTTTCCCCTGTATGTGATTGTTAATTAATTAATAGTGCCGCTACAAGCGTTTTTTTGTTGTGTTTCATCTCTATGGATTTTCAGGTCGAGCCTATGACAGTTTTATACATGAAGGGGAGGCGAAGTTCAGGCTTTCGGATCCAGTTTTGGGTCTGAAAACGCCAGTTACTAACCCTGTCAATCAAGAAGCACAACACTCACTCTCTGACTGACAGCGGAGTTGAATTATCGAGAACAAGCGTCTCAGAATTTTCCCGCTCTGCTGTTGGGAGTCTCTCCACTTCCAACACATCAAATTTCTCTCGCTTTGACCATCGCATTCACAGCCACGGCCGTTCACTGACCTCTACGCCAGACATCCTTCTTCTGGCTTGAAAGCTTCTGGCAAATTTATCTTCCCTTTGCCAGCAAATCTGAAAGGAAGAGAATTTTGACCTAGCCAGAAAGTGGACGAGGGAGCTGTCTTCTCATTTAGGGTGTTTGTTTGAAGAAAACTAACAAGCCCCGTAGTCACCTATTCTTTCAAAAGAAATGCACACTGTGTTTGTATGTGTGTGTGTGTGTGTGTGTGTGTATGTGTGTGTGTGTGTGCGTGTGTGTGTATGTAATGCTCTGGCCTCATATCCACAGGCTTTATTTAACATGAGAGGAAAGCAAACGCGGCCTTACCTCCGCCGCTTTCGATTTTAAGCAGTTTATTATTAGTCCTCGTGCAGCGGTTCACACGCGGCTCCCGGAGCTGACAGGTTTGCGCCTCGTCGCCATGGCAACTCGGCTCCCGCTGACGCCGAGGGCGCCGGGTGTCCGCGCTTACTCCCTGAAATGCCTCATTTAAGAAAATCTGCAACGTCACAATCCCGAACAATGTTTTTTACGCTCATTAATGTGTTTTTATCTTTTTTATTTTTGGTCCTATTATTTCAATGTATCCTCCCAATTTGGTGCTACATGGCGCTCAGATGTTGTGACGCAAATAGCATCACAAAGCTAATCAGCTTTCTGTTTGATTAGCGCGGCTATTAGACCACGGCCGTGTGATTTACAGACGTCGCCGATGCTCAAGTGACACCGATGCCACTGCTTATTAGCCTGATACATCTGGTTTAGAGTGTCCCGTGAATTTCCCCAGCATCATTGTCTAATGACTTGTGATAATGACTAGAGGCGTTTTTTTTTTCCCCTGCAACAGATGTGAGCTGCTGTCTATTAGCATATTTTACTTCCCTTTCGTCGTCAGCTTTTGAGGTCGGAGATACAGTCCAACAGAAAGCTTCTTTCTGTTTTTCAGCACCGGTTTCGAGCAGACAGCACCCCACCAAGGTTATTATCTTGAATAATTCCAGCCGCCACAGTTTTTTTCATGTATCTTATATATTTTTAGTGTTTGTGTCCCACTGTGTTCGTCTGAGCCGGCTTGTGCAGGCACCTGGAAGGCGTTGTTTCAGCTATTTTTTTTCCACAGGCCGACATTAAACTTGAGACATTCCTTGACTTTACATCTTTAAGACTGACACAATGCTGACCCCGGTGCATATTATTTGCTGAGTTGTAGCTGTAGCACACAGCTGTGTTTATTAGCTTGCAGTTATCCCCCACCAAAAAAAAGTCAGTTGTCAAGAAAATATTCGAGCTGGCCTCAATTTTCAGCCATTTTTCAAAAGCGAGCGTTGAAACTGAGACATGGCATTACACCTCATCCTGCCCACATCCAATTAGGATGTAGTTTCTAGGAGACCGGGTTGCTCCATCCATCTCCAGTTAAATCTCCTAGTTTATTCTTTAGTGTGTTTGTGTGTGTGTGTGTGCTTAACATCATTATTGCTTCTTAGTTCACCTCCAAAAATGTGGCTTATATTACCAGCTTTGTACAAAATTGTGGCCCCAGAACACATAGTATAAAGGCAGGAAACACACCCAGGGCAGGTCATCAGTTCAGGAGACACAAACACACACACTCTTCATTCACTCTCACACACACCTAGGGGCAGTTTAGAGTCTCCAATCAACCTTAACATGCATACTTTGGGACTGTGGGAGGAAACTGCAGTGCCCAGAGAAAACCTACCCAGATGCAGGGAGAACATGCAAACCCCTCACAGCGCTTAGCACTCACCCACCATGTGCCAGATTTGCACCCAACAGCTGTATATTTAAAGTGGCATTTAATAGAAAAAGCCCTCAACTGGAGAATCGTGACCTGATGATAATTGCTGAAAAGTGCCTAAGTAGCGCCCGTGAGCAAAATGACTCAGTGATGTCAGGTGCGTGCATATTTTCCTATGGAGCCCGCTAACGTGAGCTAAAAATAGCCTCCATAATCAGGGGCTTAGCCCAAGGAGATTTTTCACCCATTTATCACAGTTGCATGTGCTATTTTCCAGCCATTTAAGATAATGGAGTGCCTTAAAATTTGAATGTCAATTGAGGGGAAAGCAAGACACGACCTGCTCATTTTCAAAGCTCGGAAATCCCAACATAACATACGTTGACGTTGACTAATTTTCAGACACTTCAGCAAATGAAGTGAATATTGGATCCACACAAGAGCATTAACTCGATCTAAATGAGATCTCTTTAGATAAGAGAGAGAGAGTTCCTGGTCACCCTGTTCCTCCTTCTCTCCATTTTAACTTGTCTCACTCTCTCAGCTTGGCTCTTAAGAACTTGATAAGTTTAGAAGTATAACTTATTCCCTCACATCTCCTCCTGGCCCTCCTGATCTCCAGATCTCTCTTCCTTCTCTCGTCTTCACTCCTTTCTTCTCAGCACATTTCCGTCTCTCGTCTCTCTACAAGTTTCCACATCTCATTTCTGATTCTGGCCTTCATCCTTCTTCACACTCCCTCTCTCTCCCGTGTCGTGATGTCATTCGGACGCTGATGCCACTGAACTGTGTCCTGCGGAAAATGAAAATGAAATCTTTAGATTGTCCTCTGTCCAAGTAGCACAAGAGTCAAACTTTTACTCCATTGACTTAATTTGAGGCCAAACTTGGAGTTATTTCAAAGACCTTAAAGATTTGGTGCTTTTGATGAAACATTCATGTTTTGAGCCTTAGGAACCGCACTTACACACACACACCTAATGCTGATATACTATTATCTTTTAGGATGAGACAGCAAACTCGCCCGGAAACAGTTGCTAATTAGCACATCTATTTGATATGGAACCGCATTAGTATTCATTTGAAGCTGTGATTCAGTCCACCTGCCAAAGTATGAGTCCCATACTTTCGTTTTTGCTCTTTTTTTTGCTTCCTAAAGCAGCATGGAAACTAAACCTCATGAGCTTGATTGCGTTGCAGCTAAATGTTTCAAATGGCTAAAGGCTCACGAGCAAGTTTCACAGTTTGAAAAAAGCTGAACTGCTTGGGACAGGTTCGAGGGGAGACAACCATTTCAAAACCAAAACAATGAGCTGAAAGATGCTAAAATAGTATGGAGAGATGGGCAGAGCTATGGAGAAGGCCTGCGATGGACTGGCAACCTCTCAGGTAAGATAATGTATCATTGTCATTTAACAAGTAAACAACACTGATCCTTTTTTGTGTTATTCTGTATCATTTTTACAACTTTTATTATTATCAATACTGTTAATTATTTTTTACTACTCAGTTCTTATTGCTACTTCTGGGTTGTGTGTACAGCGTTTTTGTGGATGCAGGACAGAACAAATCTATTCTTATCTTATCTTATCCTATCTTATATTATATCATCCCATCTCATATTATATTATCCCATCTTTGTAAAGTGATTCTTTTGAATCTGAATGGTGAATATCATCAAATTATTAAATTCTACGGCCTGTTTCATACTAATTCATCTTGTGTTTTCTGGGTTTTGTTGGTTGTTTCAGTTTCAAGTGTCTACGACACAGAGTTGCACGTCTTCATTTTGAGAACCGCCAACAAAATTACTGCTTAACGCATTTTGACATTGACCGACCTCTGGTTCCGATGAATCAATACGGAAATACTCAGGGTTGGTTTCTTGCCTCAGTGCACAAATGCAAGCCTGCCAGCAAAATGGATCTAAAATCGTTTTGGCAGTTTCAGGTCTTCGTCAAGCTTTTGTATCTTGCCGTTTCTCTTTCTTCTGTTCTTTACAAGTGAGTGTGTGAGGAAGAAGTGCGGAATAATGAGGAGGAATCTGACTGAAATAAATATGTGGACTCCATCATCCTTCTTGATGTGTTGCATGGGTGTGGAAAAAAAAAGGAAAAAAAAAAGAAAAGAAAACAGCAGGCAAGCCAAGCTGTCCAGATATTTGTCCAGGAAGTAACTAAAACAGCAAAGGTCTGTGAGGCAAAATGAGGCAAATAAAAATAGAAATCCATCAAGAAATAGAACGAAGAATTGGCTTAGATAAAGCTGTGTTGATGTCATACCGGAAAATGAGGGGACTTTCATCACCGAATGTGTGTTATTGCTTTTGGCAGAGGTGCTGTCTGTGTTTTTACCTCTTTAACTAGACTTAATAATGTCAGATGTTGTTTATCCAAATCTTGAAAATCCCCTTAAAGCCCGATCACATGGTGAGTGTCAAGTTCAAACAAGCGCATTTCAATTTGGAGCTGGAGACATTGTGCGTGCACAAAGTCAAGTCAGAGATGGGTGGAATTGAGTGTACCTGTCGAGAGCGAGGTATTCCCAGCAATCAAGGCCTTCTTCTGAAGAGCGCTGGAGCAGTTTCCCAAGTCAAAGAAAAACAAAGTAATGCTCAAAAAGCCTGAGACACAGATTGTGGGTGAGTGGCCACTCTAGCCTGCAGAGCCTGCGAATCATTTCACAAACCTTTTTAATACTTGAAGGGAAGGCAGTCCTACCAAGAGAAATGACATTGGATGTCCGCGCAAAGTCGCCCCAAAGGTCCTGAAGAAGTCCTAAAAATTGTGACACAAGTCTCAGAGGTATGTCCACATACACATGAAGAAATTGTAGCCGTAGAATAGAAGTGAAAACAGGCAATTCTTTGAGGGGTGGTGCAGGCGGGTGGTACAGTACAGGCATCAAGGAGCAATTTGTGTTTTTTGATGGAGTTGCTGTAATTCGTTTCCTTGACTCACTCTTGGTGCAATTCCTTTCAGTGTTTTCAATGAGGCATGTTTCCAGTGTGCACCAGTAAATGCTTTGTTTCCACTGGGTCTGAATTGATCACTGTGGAGCTGTAAAGCCTGATATGAGGTTATCTGGCCCATCTGCTGGCAGAGTGTTGCGCCTCGAGCAGTAAATCTACATGTACGTGTAAAGCAAGACAACTAGGGTACTAAAGAGACAAAACCTCCCGGTCGGTGCGGTGCGGCTTCCTTGGGTTATTTCTGCGCCGGTTCACTTTCTTCGGGTGACCGACGCGTGTCTACGTCCAGTTTAATCTGTCCCAGGGGAGTCTCAATCGTACTCATCCTACCAACAACCTAATAAAAACAGATTTCCACTCTCTCTTGTATCGCCATCCGGGGAGAGAGTTTTATGTTTGAGCAGAGAAATATAACATCTGCATTAAGTCTGTGCTGCACTGCAGGACGGGGGTAGTTTTGCTGAGCAGCAAAGCTGCGAACATTAGGGAGGTTCAAGGGAGCTCCTTTGTTTCCTGATGCAATCTGGACTCTATGATGCCTGAAACTGGAGTTTATTGTTAGTGAGCGGCGTTCAGAAAGTTATACAGCCTCACCTCAGCCTTCCACAAATCTGTTTAACTTTCGCATTCCAGCGGGTGTCACATTTAAGATGCCACATAGTTTTTTTATCGATTGTTTCGATGATTGCTCTGTGTGACTGTGAGAGAGACACACACGCACGGACGCAGTGTGTGTTCACCTATTGACTCAGCTCATGGGTGCGTATGATGATAGCTTTGCTATCGAGTAGGTCAGCGTTGCAGTGTGGGTTGCAGTATAGGAATGTTTTACCCTTCAGATGTGGAGTGAGGCTCTGTTTTATCTGAATTCTACAGAGCTGTACGCTTCGTCTGCTTGATATCAAAGAGCCATGTACGCAAGTAATTCCCTGCATTTCTAGAGCAGAAAACCAATACAACTCTCTGTAGCTCTGCTCTGAGTTAATTCAGAGCAGCATTATCTCAAGAAACTTTACATTTGGGTTTGTTGAACATAGATGAGCATACAGAGCCCAGAAGATCCTACATATGCGCATGCTGTTGGCAACAGTGGCAAGAAAAACTTTTTAGCCAACAGAAACCCTGAGCAACCAACCTCACAGCAGAAGCCCATCTGCTTTACTCGCTTTCGGTGAAGAAATGCCAAAGAAACGGGTGTGTATCTGTTTGCTAGTGCATTTAAGGCTCTGAGGATTAAATTGGTGCTTTTGGTCATGTTTAATCTCTGTTTTTGCTAATTACAAACCATAAAGATGAACTTATACCCTGTAGTCCTTTAGCTTAGCGAAGATAATTTCAGTCAGGACACATAATACAGAGGAAACAAAGCAGGCGAAGGATTACTACAAGAAAATTTACATCTACATTGAAATGTGAAAGTAAAACATTTCATGTGCCGTTTTCAAAAGTCTTTGTAACCACTGATGTAGTTTCCCAGGCTGCAAACAATGGCTTTGTACAGTCTGCCACCAGTCTTCCCCTCTAACACATGGCAAGAAAACACAATACTTCTCACAATGTCAAACTATTCTATAGGTAGAAATAATGAAAAGCAAAGCCAATATTTATCCTGAAGATAATGAATGTTCACAGTGAATAGCAAGTGGAGAGTTGTTAACATTGTGTGGCTGATGGGATATTGGTGGCACAGTTTCTGTTTACAACATTTCATTATTGTTTGACCTCGTTTTTTGAGGCTGTGCTAGGTTTCAGGGCTCCACACAGACGTGCTCGAGGAGCAGCTCTGGTCCTGGACTGAACCCATCACATCTTACCTTAAGGTCTTGCTGTGCAACCAGCACCATCTTTATTTTTTTATATTGTATTTATTTATTTATTTATTTGGACAACCACCGCTTTTGGCAGTTAGAAAACATGTCAGGGATACACAGCCAGATTTATTTTTTGCTAAGATTGCCTAGTGGGAGTGCAAGTATAAAAGAGGTTGGCAAACCATAAATGCTGAGGATAAAAATACTTGATGAGTCATTTTCAATCACTTGGTTACTGCTTTTGCCGAGGCAAGGACTTGATTGGAGAGTGTGTGTGTCTGGGGGTTCGAAGTGGCTCTGAGTTTCTAATAAGGATAATATTTTGTGAACAATGACGGTGACCTCCCTGCACACAACAACACTGGGAGACAGCCAAGAGACATGTTGACTGGGAGTGCCAAAAATGGAAGGTGACAGACAAAGAAACGTTTTTTTATTTCCCAGGACAGCCGCCACAGTGACCTCCCCGCCTGTCTGAAACTCTCTTAGCTAAATCGGATAGCACGACTCAACAGCTGTCTTTGGTCTGGGTAACACCACGGCCCGGTCGCTGCCACACCAGCAAATCACTCTAATGAGGCGTTTCCAAATGTGGCATGATTGGAGCAGACTACAACAACGCTCCCTCGTGGGCTCATCCTCCAGCAGTAGTCAAGTAGTCTGTGTTTTGGAAAAAGGCCTGAGGGATGGGGATGGGGATTTTCCAGTTGTTTACTTTGAAAATCACATCTACTCTTATCTGGTTTCCCTTTGTATTATCTCTAGTTTTACATCTGTTTTTGTCACATTGAGTTGTTATGGTTTATTATGCAGCAATCTGGCTACACAGTGGGTGAGTTTTTATCACTTTCGCCTCACAGCAAGAAGCCCCTGGATTTAAATCCCAGTTGGACCGAGGGCCTGTCTGTGTAGATTTGGTATGTTTCTGTATAGATCTTGTGCAGTCCAGAATATCTACAATGTAAGCCAGTTGGAGACTCTGAAATGTTCCTAGATATGGGTTTGAGAAAGACTGGTGTATGTGTGTTTCCTGCAATGGACTGGAGACCTATCTAAGGTGTCAATCCCTTGATTCGACACCAGTAAAGTATAAATCAAGTGATGGATGGATTGAGGCAGCGATCACAAATAATGTTTTGAGATGGTAAAACACCTTCACCTACTAATTGTGCACAAAACATTGCAAAATTCTGCACAGAAATATCTGCAAAATAGCTGCTTTCTACTTGATACAAAGCTAAGAACATAATAACAGAACATCAAAATAAAATAGCAAAATTACTGAAGTTTGAAGAATTTCTTGAAAGCGAAAAAACAAATGGGATAATCTTTTTGAAATACCCAATTTGTCTTTATAGCTAATGCAGGTAATGGAAGTTCAAATTTATATTGACTTTCTTCCCTTTTTGCGCCTTGGTTGAAATGCGCTGGTTTATCCACGGTCAAATAAAATGGATTTTCATATTCATAATCTGAAAGCCTCAGATTCCTCTTGAATGCAAAGAGATTATTGTTTTGAAGATTGACTGTCTGATTTGTTTTGTCTTCATTTTTCACCATGCCGGTGATAAATTTCCTTTGTCAGAGCCGCTATGCATCCTAATATTTCTGCATTCTATGACCTGTCTTTTTTTTCCAAGACAAGGATGTTGCTACGATGCAGATTTAAGCCGTGTTTACCTTTGCACTAACAAGCCAGTCAGTGCAGGTCTCACGTACCTGCACACGCACACTCACACATACACACACACCAGACATCCGCAGATTCCCACTTAACACAGAAAAGCTGAGTAAAAGAGGCAAAATTAATCAGTTTCGAACCCCAGGCAGTATGTGATGAACACATTTGCCTCAGCTCTCAGGCGTCTACTCACTGATTGGCTGACAGGTGTGACAGATGACAGGTTGCTTTCCTCCGCTCTACTTCACAACCGCACATGCAAGATTTGTGAGCACATTAACTATGAAAACCAGCGTTTAAAACTTAACATCCCAGTACAACAGCCAACTTCATGGGAAGAGCTTCACCGGGATCTCAATCTGCATTTCCTGGCGCTGACACACAAAGAAGGAGCTCTACAGACACCGACATCACCTCCACAAGTGAGAGAAGTGGGATGTTTCCTATTATTAAAGCCCGCTTCCTGTCACCGGAGAGCTGAACAAGGAGGTGCAGTAAACAAGCGAGAGGTGACAGCGCTGATGGAAGGGAAAACAGCTGCCTATAAATAACACGAACGCATTCACTGGCCCCAGTAAAAAATGATGATGGAATACATTTGAACCCTGAACGCCTGGTAAAAGCACTGACAGATATACAGGGTACGGCTAACTGATGATAATTGGCTTCGTCTTCGCTTTGTGCTCCTCTGTTCATCTTTTAGTGGAGAAAGTGATAAAGATAAGGTCACCCGCCCAAAGAATGATGGGTGAACGTACGTGCATCACACAGGCTGCACTTAACTGAGTTTTTTATTGGAATAGTGGGTAGTAAACCAGTCGGCGGCGCTCAAAGATTTGCGGGTGAGATGCATTGTCAGTTGACCGTAGCATTTTTTTTGAAAGAAAT
>CM055209.1:6922798-6925298 GCA_029224185.1 Karalla daura | reverse complement strand
CCCTAACCCTAACCCTAGACGAACCCTAACCCTAACCCTAACCCTAACCCTAACCCTAACCCTAGCCTTACCCTAACCCTAACCCTACCCTAACCCTAACCCTAACCCTAGCCTAACCCTAAGCCATGTCTGGTCGGAAAATGGCTGTATTTCCGGAATGGAGGTGCGTTGAGATGGATGAGTGCCACCATTGGAAAGCTCATGTCAGATTTAGGTGGGGTAGGACTGGTTTCAAGTCAGTTGGACCTTCCTTTCAAAAGATATTTGACTTAAAGAGGACTAGACGTGAACCCTAACCCTAACCCTAACCCTAACCCTAGCCTTACCCTAACCCTAACCCTAACCCTACCGTAACCCTAACCCTAACCCTAACCCTAACCCTAACCCTAGCCTAACCCTAAGCCATGTCTGGTCGGACAATGGCTGTATTTCCGGAATGGAGGTGCGTTGAGATGGATGAGTGCCACCATTGGAAAGCTCATGTCAGATTTAGGTGGGGTAGGACTGGTTTCAAGTCAGTTGGACCTTCCTTTCAAAAGATATTTGACTTAAAGAGGACTAGACGTGAACCCTAACCCTAACCCTAACCCTAGACGAACCCTAACCCTAACCCTAACCCTAACCCTAACCCTAACCCTAACCCTAGCCTAACCCTAAGCCATGTCTGGTCGGAAAATGGCTGTATTTCCGGAATGGAGGTGCGTTGAGATGGATGAGTGCCACCATTGGAAAGCTCATGTCAGATTTAGGTGGGGTAGGACTGGTTTCAAGTCAGTTGGACCTTCCTTTCAAAAGATATTTGACTTAAAGAGGACTAGACGTGAACCCTAACCCTAACCCTAACCCTAGACGAACCCTAACCCTAACCCTAACCCTAACCCTAGACTAACCCTAACCCTAACCCTAACCCTAGACGAACCCTAACCCTAACCCTAACCCTAACCCTAACCCTAGACGAACCCTAACCCTAACCCTAACCCTAACCCTAGACTAACCCTAACCCTAACCCTAACCCTAACCCTAGACTAACCCTAACCCTAACCCTAACCCTAACCCTAACCCTAGACTAACCCTAACCCTAACCCTAACCCTAACCCTAACCCTAGCCTTACCCTAACCCTAACCCTACCCTAACCCTAACCCTAACCCTAACCCTAACCCTAGCCTAACCCTAAGCCATGTCTGGTCGGAAAATGGCTGTATTTCTGGAATGGAGGTGCGTTGAGATGGATGAGTGCAACCATTGGAAAGCTCATGTCAGATTTAGGTGGGGTAGGACTGGTTTCAAGTCAGTTGGACATTCCTTTCAAAAGATATTTGACTTAAAGAGGACTAGACGTGAACCCTAACCCTAACCCTAACCCTAACCCTAGCCTTACCCTAACCCTAACCCTAACCCTACCGTAACCCTAACCCTAACCCTAACCCTAACCCTAACCCTAGCCTAACCCTAAGCCATGTCTGGTCGGACAATGGCTGTATTTCCGGAATGGAGGTGCGTTGAGATGGATGAGTGCCACCATTGGAAAGCTCATGTCAGATTTAGGTGGGGTAGGACTGGTTTCAAGTCAGTTGGACCTTCCTTTCAAAAGATATTTGACTTAAAGAGGACTAGACGTGAACCCTAACCCTAACCCTAACCCTAACCCTAACCCTAGACGAACCCTAACCCTAACCCTAACCCTAACCCTAACCCTAGACTAACCCTAACCCTAACCCTAACCCTAGACGAACCCTAACCCTAACCCTAACCCTAACCCTAACCCTAACCCTAGCCTTACCCTAACCCTAACCCTAACCCTACCGTAACCCTAACCCTAACCCTAACCCTAACCCTAACCCTAGCCTAACCCTAAGCCATGTCTGGTCGGAAAATGGCTGTATTTCCGGAATGGAGGTGCGTTGAGATGGATGAGTGCCACCATTGGAAAGCTCATGTCAGATTTAGGTGGGGTAGGACTGGTTTCAAGTCAGTTGGACCTTCCTTTCAAAAGATATTTGACTTAAAGAGGACTAGACGTGAACCCTAACCCTAACCCTAACCCTAACCCTAGACGAACCCTAACCCTAACCCTAACCCTAACCCTAACCCTAACCCTAGCCTTACCCTAACCCTAACCCTACCCTAACCCTAACCCTAACCCTAGCCTAACCCTAAGCCATGTCTGGTCGGAAAATGGCTGTATTTCCGGAATGGAGGTGCGTTGAGATGGATGAGTGCCACCATTGGAAAGCTCATGTCAGATTTAGGTGGGGTAGGACTGGTTTCAAGTCAGTTGGACCTTCCTTTCAAAAGATATTTGACTTAAAGAGGACTAGACGTGAACCCTAACCCTAACCCTAACCCTAACCCTAGCCTTACCCTAACCCTAACCCTAACCCTACCGTAACCCTAACCCTAACCCTAACCCTAACCCTAACCCTAGCCTAACCCTAAGCCATGTCTGGTCGGACAATGGCTGTATTTCCGGAATGGAGGTGCGTTGAGATGGATGAGTGC